>JAVJIF010022608.1:0-65179 GCA_038442645.1 Agave tequilana
TGATTATAAAACTTCTGCAGATTTACATCGCAAATTATGGACATTTAATGTGGTAATTATGTGATGGTCCGCATGAGACCCGAGCAGTTTTCTCGAAAACCGTGAAGAAATTACACGCGCGAAGCGCGTAGGGTCTTTCCAAATCCTCAAGAAAATCAATTCAAATGCTTATGTGGTGGATCTCCCACCAGACTTTGACATCAGTTGCACTTTAATGTTGAGGACTTGGTTCTATATAGATGTACCTTTGATACCCCTTCTGATTCATTCGTGGATGAGCTTACCCAAGACCCTTTTTGAGAGCCCCACTACCTCCACTTCCTCCTAAATTACTTCATGCAACAGAAAATATAGATTCTATCTTGGATGATCAGATCATCTCTACTAGAGATAGAGGGATGCGGCGCTATCTTATTAAGTGGAAAGAAAAACCTGATTCAGAAAATTCTTGAATTACTGAGGAGGACTTCTGGCAGCTTGATCCCGACCTACTAGAGTATTATCAGAGCCAGCAGCAGTTTTCCACCACGCACTCGACAAAGTCGACGAGTTCTACCCACCCTGGGGAATTGATGAGGACATCCGCCGCTTAGAAGGCAACTCGATCGAGTCTATTTTAGAAAGCGACATAATACAATTTTTTGATTTTAGCTTAGTTTTATTTTAGACTTGTTTATGTTTTTTTAGTTGATGTAGTAAGTGTTCTTCTATGGACGTTTAGTACCACATTGATTATTTCTTAAAAATCATTTCTTGTAAAGCCTATAAAAAGACCCCCTGACTACTTTTGAATCATTGAATGTTTAAAAATTTTCTTAAATATCCAGTTAAAATTCTTGAGTTGATTTGCTCTCGAGTTTTGGGTGAAACACCCGCATAAGGAGTGAAAACCTGAAATCATTTCCTGTTTTAAATTTTAAACTTTAGTTACAATTTGAAAGTGATTACGATCCAAGTTAATTTTACATCACATAGATTGAGGAGAGTACCGATCGCCTGCCAGTGAAAAAGTTTTCTGCGTTCAGCCAATCTAACCCTCATAGAAAACGTTCTCAATTCCATTTTATGATCAAAAAATGAACATGGAAACTTGTCAAGAAATCATGGTTTCATAATATTTTTGCTCAAGAAAAATAAATAAATTGAAAATCACATACGACTAGTAATTAAAGTAAGTGGTCCTCACATTCTCAAACTTCAATGCCACCCCTCCCTTTCTCTGTTCCTCCAATGTGCCGTGCAAAACTTGATCTTTTGTGCAGACTGACTCTCTCAATCACACCCCTCAACAATCTCAGTCTTTTCAAATGTCATTGTTGGAACCTTTGTAACCTCTACAAGTGGTCTGCTTAATACTCACGCCAATTAGTGCTTAAATTTTTATTTGTTTATATCTTTTTACCTCTTTCTTTAGCGTTTTGAAAAAAAGTTTACTCGTTTTATCCATTTACAAAATAGAGTAATCTATAACTTTGCCCGTTACCTTATTTACGATCTATCTTTTGTATTTTTGATGCATTTCGTGCAATAGACTTTCAATAATTGGGCAGTTATTCGTTGAGCTTAACATTCAACATGTCATGAATAGATTTGGTTCATGTGTGTAAGTCACACGCACATATTATAAGATATTCAATCCTGCATTGACATATAGATAAAATGTCATATTTTAAAGGAACAAAGCTTTAAACTCTTTGAACCTCTTATAATATTACAAAAATGCCAATCCCACATGTCAATGCGAGATTGATCCTCTTATAATATGTGTGGCTCTCACACATGAACCAAATAGAGTGAATATCCTTTGAATTCACCTTATACAGACAGTTCCATCTGTGAAGAAGCTCATTTTAGTTACATAGCTTTAAGGTGGCTAATATAATTTTCAGATCACAAGGATTTCCCCAGGCAATGCAAGTCCACATAACGAAGGAAGCAACAGTTTGTTTGTAATGGAGACTCGTATACACTACAACAAAACTATCATATATGAAAATTGGAAAATGAGAACAAAATCAACAATAAAACAACAGGTCAGGATTACAAATGGTTCTCGTGAGGTCAATTAGAAAGCAACCTGTGCTTGTTTCTCCTCAGGAGCTGCTAGTAACCAAGGAACAATATGATGGAATTTCAGCTGCATTGATCCCAAGTGCACCAAGATTGCATATATACTCCTGCGCACACACAAGGAGTCAAAAAAAGATACGGATGAGAACAAGCAACTGCATAGTATCATGAAAATAGACGTTATGATATGGAAATATCGAGGATCTGAATTGACGAACACTATAATTTGTCTAAACATCGATTTTATAACTACATTTAAAGAATACAGAACAAAAAAAATGATGTTAGTTATTACCATACAGATAAAAGTATAAATGCAGTCAAAACTTGTTGGCTCATGTCTGTTATTAATACCGTCCCTATCCTTCTAGGATGCAGGACAAATTGATGGGATCTGGATATCAATATGACATTGTTGACAAATTGAGTCATCAATATAATTTAACTCCGGAATAACACATTACTTGAACATTAAGCTCAAGCACAGACACAACAAAGTAAATCCTACAGAAAAGGATACTAAATACAAGGAGATGCCAATGAAAATATAAAGCATCCTCTAAGTTCATTGAATGATATGTATAACAAATATATTGACAACAGTATATTCCATATGTAAAAGAGTAACTTTCCACAGGCATAGGTCTTCTCGCTCATGATCTCATTCATTTGCTCACAATTTAGCTTAGTTCATCTCAATTTTTATACTATTAGGAGCCAGAAGTGTTTCAGGGCTCCTTGAGATGGGACACATCACCGGCATAAGGCAGGCGGCCAAAAGGTTTAAACTAATCTCCATTATTAGGGGAGAGGTGGGAGTTATTCATGTACTTTCATTCAAAAAGCATATACTGAGTTTATTATATTCTATGTAAACCACAATTATGCTAATCCTTTTTTACTAATACTGTCTTTACTATAGAACTGAGAAAAATCAGACATGCCAATAAATGCTACGTGTATGATACAAGAGTTCAAAATGTTCCTGAAAGTGTTAATGTATTTGGATTGAAATTTTCATATAAAAATGAACTCCTGATCTGGCAGTATCCTCCCCATGTCAAGGGAGATAGGGTTGCGGTGGGCTTACATGCATCTGGCATGTTTACTGCTTCACGAGGGTGTGTTGCGCTGCATTCATTTGAGCTTAATTGATCAAGTAGGAAGATTCAAGCTTTAAAATCCATTTTAAAACATCAGATTTAATTATGACCAAGATTGTCCTGCCATAACTTTCGAGGGTTTTGGCCTGGTTCTTGAACCTTTCTTGAACCATTATAGCAATCTATCAACACTCCCCCTCTTTTAGACACTTCCCTAGTCTAGGATAATGGGGGGACGCCAACTGGTCCTTAGAATTAGGTAATCTCCCCTCTTGTTCATAGTTTTTTCAACAGGATTTTGTCACTAGTCAAGAGAAGGTTGACATCAAGTCGACAACTGAAAAACAATTAAAAACTATGTCCATTACCAAATGGGTTAGATGATGATGACCCATAAGGTACATGATCGTGTTATGACTTAATAAATTAATAAATGCCCTCACCTCGTATGAAAAGAAAACATACAATCCTTGAAACAACTATCGATTCCCTTAGGTTTTCCAAATTCTACATGATCTCTTTTAATTTATATTCCATACCTTGTTGGACCTAAAGACATGCCTTCCTCTTCAACTAGCAGACTTTATAACAACCTAAACAGCTAAGTGAGGCACTATTTGGCTGTTTTCACATCTAGAGGTTTTTGAATGGGAAAAAAAAAAATTAAAAGGGTCAGAAACTATAATTTCATAAAAATATGGGTTTTCTTGTAAACCTCTACATTAGAAACAATAACTGCAACAAATTCAATTTACTCCAACTGAATGCATATTATATAGTTTACTGAAGTATGACTTACGGTGGTGATGAATAAATAATTGATCACATACCTGAATGTTAAGGAATAACTGCATACATATCTTATCAGTATCGGATGTGTTGTTGTCCGAGGCATCTAAGCTTGCTCCCACTCGCCTTTGTGCACCTTGTTGTAATCTAAGCAGGGAAGACTGTTTTCCTTGCCTTCACGGAAAAGTTCAACCCAAGATGTGAGAGGTAAAAAGAATGTTGGCTTTTAAACTTTCAGATATGAATTCACCAACTTACCACATTCACAACATCCGCAGCCAACTCATAATAGCGGCTGGAAATCCGTTCAGCAGCACCAAACAGTAGTTCATTTATGGTTTCTTTGGTTAAAAGATCAATGTGTTCTCCATCAAGTCAAGTCTGAACAATATACAAATATCCTCATGATGGTCGATAAACACTCCAGCAGAGACATAAATATATTGAAATTGCAAGAAAAACATATTTACTCAGGATTCCATAAAATATAAAAGAGACATATATTCTCCATTTTCAATGATGATAGCAGTTTTTTTATGTACCCATAGTAAGAGACAAGCCTCACACCTTATGTACCTATATCACTCGTTATTTTCGCATATTAATCACATTGTATATAAGTACTGATGATGTGACTAATGCACACAACATAAGCAAAATAAGAATAACAATATCAGTGTAGTTAAGATCTTTCATGTATATATATTTGCAAGAATACCTGTTAAAACAAGCTTCTGCTTTTTTCTCTTCGAGAAAAAAATAACACCGGTTTCATATACAAGAATGTCAAACCAAGCAATGAGCCACCACAGGACACTAAAAGTGAGATGAATCACGCACCTTCAGTAGTCGTAAATCCCCGACACATAAGGTGAATGCTTTACAGGAAGTTTATTAGTCATCCTATATGTTGCCATGATCCCTTTTAGTTGCCTCAAGTCCTACAATAAATTTAAGGCAAAAAAGAACTATGCATCAAAGAAAAGGTAAATAAATAGCACATGCTTATGACAGTTCAATAAAACTTGCAGTCTGACAAAAAGATTTAAGATGAAGACATGGTGATCAACAATAATTCCACTGTGAGCCTAGAGCTTAGAAATAGAAATCTATATCATTCTGTGCCACGATGTCATCAGCATATTAATGCATCTTTATCCAGTTAAGACAGTTTCACCCAAAAATAATAACAACAATATGTATTTGTAGAGTATCAGCATATTATTGTATCTTTATCCAGTTAAGACAGTTTCACCAAAAATAATAACAACAATATGTATTTCAGCAGACACGAAATACTTTTTAGTAGAGGGAATGTAACACATTATCCTTTTTGAGTTTGAAAATATCCCAAAAACACATTTGATAGATCTAGAAGACAATTTGTCTAACCCGGGAGATAAGTTATGGACAAACCAAGTACAACCAAACACCCGTGGAGTCACTTTTGTGAGGGTGGAGACAAGAGAATGGAATTTTTTCCACCAAGAACAGATGAGTGCATCCTATTAATCAGATAACAAGCACTTAACATAGCATCGGAGTATAAATATTTGGAACATGCATATGAAACACCATAGTCCTAGCAACATTCAGAATATGCTTATGTTTGCGTTCAGTAATTCCATTTTGTTTGGGTTTTTGGTGAATAATCTCATTTTTCAAACAGAAGATAAACACATTATTTTTAACATACTCCAAGGCATTGCCAGTTCGAAGCACACGAATGGAAGTAGAAAACTGATTTTTTTAATTTCATTAAAGAAGAGTTCAATAACATTAAAAACTTCTGACCTCTTTTTTAATAAGTATAACCAAGTCATGCGAGAGAAGTCATCAATAAATAGCAGAAAATATCTAAACTTTTAATTGAAGGCACGACTGGGACTCCAAACATCAGAGTGGACTAACTCAAAAGGAGATCTACTATGACTAGTGACTCGACTTGAATAAGTAGCATGATGATGCTTATCTAACTCACAAGACTCACATCCTAAAGAAGAAATAGAAGACGCAACAAGGATGATAGACCTAAGCTTTTACACCGAAGGATGACTCAAGAGACAGTGTTAGAGTAGAATGGGATCAGGCCGATCTGCAACCAAGCCAGTAGGGGTCAGTTTGTCATCCAAATAGTACATGCTTCCTCGTTCACGCCCCGAACCAATCCTTCTCCCAGTTGACAAGTCGAGAAAGACACAATAAGAAGGACAAACGGTAATTTTACGGTTATTATGTTTTGTAATTCACTGATAGATAAAAGGCTAACAAGAAATTTTAGAATATATAGGATATCAATAAGAGTTAAGAATGGAGTAGCATGAATACCTTATTGCCAATACAAGTGGATGGAAACCATCAACAATTTTAATAGAAGGATAGGTATTTGATAATTTTAATGACAAATTTTTGTTTAATAGCTGTCATGTGGGATGAGGCTCCTAAGTCTAAAATCCAGAGATTATGAGGAGAGACAGTATAGGCATGCATACCCAAAGAGATGCATGAGTTACTGAATGACAATTCTGAGAGAACTCTAGCTGACGTAGTCGATTATATTATCCTGCGATAGTATAACAGTGGAAGAACCAGATGAATCTCGAAGAGTAGATGGAGTCTAAAGAGTATCACATGAGCATGAGGATCAGAATCAGCTAGTTGTGCCCACTCGGGTCGACCAAACTTCATCCAGCACTTCTCAGAGATATGGTTATTCCGATCACAATGCGTACTGTGCCTTGGTCCCTTATCAGACGCATTCAGTCGTCTACCATGAAAATTAAGTCTCGCGCCAAATGAGCCACGTCCTCCTCCAGAGTCGGCATCTGCGACCACGACCACCACCTCTACCACGTCGAGCATCCATTGCAAACTGATAATAGATGATGCAAAAAAATACACTAGCTCTAGTAAAACATGTATGACTTTGGAGAAAGTAGCAGTCAGTGTGGGAATACTATCTCCTTGCACTTGGGATCTGACTGTAGGACTCAGGCCAGACAAAAACGTGGACACTGAGAGATTCTGGCGATACCCCCTCAGTGTCGCTGCATCGTTTATAGCAGATTGATGCATCTCCAACTCATCAATCAGACCCTTGAATTCTTTATAAAACTTGGGCACAAACTTATCTCCTTGTTTTAACTCAAACAAGCGCTCATAGATTTCAAAAAACCTCGAAGGATTCTTCTCATTACCATACATCACCTTCAAGTTATTCCACGTCTTCTTGGTAGCAGTTAGGATATGACACTACAACTAATTTTCTCCTCCAAACTGTTGAGGAGTCAGGTCATAACAGAATAATCTCCAGTAAGCTAAGTCACATAAATGGGATCTATAGCAGCCGGTGGAGACTGTAGTAGATGAGCCAGCTTGTTCTGAGCACCAATGAATATGTGGAACATCTGGGCCCATAATAAGTAGTTAGAGACATTCAACTTCACCGTAGTTCTTAACATCGTCTTCAGTACAGAAGTCTCAACTATAGGTGATGAGATCAGAGTAGAGGAAGAACGCATATCACTCAACATCGCAGTCAATCAAAGATAAATCTGAGAAGTAAGCAGTAGTAGTCAGAAAGCAAAGCAGATTATTCCTAATGTAATAGCCAGAAGGAGATACAAGAGCAGTTAAAGCCAGAGTAGATCATAAACATGAAGCACGAAGCTTCAAAAAATAGCCTGAAAGGCGTAGCAGAGTCTATGAAGACCCAAAATAGCCTAGGAAGACTAAACAGAGCCAGATATAGCCTATAAGGGCTCAGCAGAGTCTAAGAAGACTCAGAGATAGCCTACAGAGTCTATGAAGACTCAGAGATAGCCTAGAAAAGCTTAAAGATAGTCGAGATCGTAGAACATAGCATAGCATATCCCAAATCTAATCTGAACAGATCAGATTCAGATAAAAAATAAAAACCATAAACAGTTTTTAACATGCAAATCAGTATGGCAGAGGTGGCTTCTGCAAGGCTGGGGAGGGACGACAAGGGTTTTTAAGAGTGCGTCAGGGTTGGGGAGGTGCGACAGAGCTTGGGGATGATGCAAGCAGGCCTTGGGAAGATACGACAAGGCTTGGAGAGGGGGCAACTGGCCTTGGGAGATGCAGCAAGGCTTGAGGAGGCGCGGATGGCCTTGGGGAGATGCGGCTGTGGCTGGAAAGAAGAGGAGAGATGGGAGAGGTTAGGGTTTTAGTGGAGGGTTTGAAAAGATGATGGCGGTTAGGGTTTTAGTTACTATGATACCATGTTAAGAAACAAAACCCTAGAAAGCTAGGTTTATCAGAGAGATCTCATTTCAATATATAGAGATTACAAATGGGGTATTGGGTTATAGATAATATAAACCCAATAACCCAATTACCTTATTATCTTTCTAAACTAACAGTAACAATATTGGAACAATTTATGACAGATTATTGATTGGATCTTTGCATTTGAGCTTTAATCAATAAATAAAAGCCTAGTTGATATTATTTATAAAGATTGGATATCCTTCTCTATCACCATATGAAGTATTATCTATCCCTAGCTTCCTAACTTCTATTGTTATGAGTTAGTTTTTTTTAACTAGCTTATACAATTTTTCTAACATAAATTGTCAACAAGGGTATCCACGCCTCTAGAGTACCTATGTTGTATGTCAACGCACATAGAAACCCTTCCACATGCACCAGTCAATTATGAACCATATATCTAGGGATACCTACATTGGGGTTAAAGTGGATTCAACTCCAAGACCAACAACTTGAGGAAGCAATTCCCTTGACATATCACCCCGCATCCTTGGGTGTAAACATATAATTACACATTTATGCCATGTTCATAAGCAATGCAATGAACAGATGATTAAGATGTCAATGGAGATTCAAGGTCCTTTTTTCAGTGTTAAAACATGTTTTGTAATTAATAAAATAGGCTTAAATGGCGAACCAAAAAAAAAACAATGTGTCTATCAGATTTTAGACGCCTTTGATACCATTCTTAAAAAGTCTATTTAACTGCCACTCTGTAATATTTATTATCTGTGTTTCGCCCAGATCAAGAAGAATACAGTTATATTGATCTACAAACCTATTCCGCTGTGAACTTTAGAAGTTCCAAGAGGTCCGCACTCAAAGGCCCAAGAGGTTAGATTCCACACTTTAATAAACACAGGAAGTGACTACTCTTTTACCATACTCTCCTGACTTCACCCTGATAATAACTCACAATGATAAGTGTATGTAGTGCACAAATAAGACATCCACCAATGGCTTATAATGTAATAGGTTCTCTGGGATTTGAACTCTAGCAAACTTAGAGCATCAAATCAAGAATTTACACCACCATCAAAAAATGTAATAAAAAGGATAAAGGATACCAGGGAAAAGACTCCTAATACTTTAAGGTTACTTTTCTACCCTTTACCCCGTAACCCCATACATTCAAAGGGATTGGTATTCCCTTTGAAGATCAGGTGACAGAAAAAGCCTCAACTACATGAATGAGGGTAGGAGACCGGATGAAACTATAACTAGTTGTACTTCTAGATGATTACAATAATCTAAATAAGTAAATATTGATTTTGTCCATCTTTTGTCAGAATCCAAAAATAGCTATACTTCGTCTCAACAGAGTAAATTCATAGACCTTCATCCCCCAAAGAATTATTAAATATTACAATCATTATGACTTCTGTCCTATTCCACGAATTAATAGAGTAAACTCATAGAGACATGGACCCTCATCCTCCATAGCATCATTTAGATTTATTTCAATTTAGCAGTGACTTCAGTTCTATTCCTTGAATTAAATGATTAAACCTATTCTCCAAGTATTAAAAAGTTGCCACATAGATATCCAGATCATCTCATGGAGGAAAAAAACTGTAATATAAATGTTCAGTTCAACCCTTACTTTAGACCAAAATCTGAAAAATCTACAGTCTACACAATCAAATTCCTCCAATAACATCTTATACTGTCAGTACAATTTTTGGCATCTGATTTATCTCACAAAGTGGTATATCACATTTAATTTCAAACTATTAATTGCGGACTACATCATCTGCTTTCTCCACTTGAGCCGGAACAAAAAAGCCTAAAAGTGTTGGAGTACATCACAAAAGGTTCTTGCAATCCTTGTCCGGAACTTTAACCTTCTATAACAGTATTCCCGTCATACTATTGGTTCCCCAATCAAATTTCAGAATAATTGCTGGTGTAAGAATACCCTCATGAATAGCAAAGAATTGATACCCCACTCACCTAATAAGTAACAAGCTATGTTGCAGGAAACGGCTATACCAACATGGACACGACACGCCGATACGTGACAAATTCTTCAAAATATACATTATACATGTGTTTAATCCGTGTGTCGGACACGTGTGGGACACGACACGGCCTCATAATAGGAGTGTTTGTACAACAAAGGTAATAACTAATCACGTTGAATGTTCAACCACCCTGTTTGTGAAGTCTTTTGTCACATGTTAAGAATAACTGCAGGTGTAATTTCAAAATAATTTCTGGTGTAAGAATACCCTCATGCAAAGCAAGGATTTGATATCCTACTCACGTAATAAGTGAGCACGTTGAATGTTAAACCACCATGGTTGCAAAGTCCTTATCACATGTTAATCACAGATGTGAGATAGAGAGAGAGAGAGAGAGAGAGAGAGAGAGAGAGAGAGAGAGAGAGAGAGAGAGAGTGTGTGTGTGTGTGTGTAAGGTCATATTTACAAGCATGTAGCAAAAAGCAACCGACCTTCTATTATAGAACTTTCTAAGATACTAATGTTTTGTTACTGCTGAAACCATATACTGGCTAACTGGACTGTTCTACTTTTAGTTGAAGTCTGGAGTGGAAACACAGTAATACATGCTACCAACTCTCTATTTTAGAAATAATGATTGCAACTGAGGTGGGAGGAATAAGATAACACTAAATACCAATTCTTAGGGAAAGTCCAGTTACGAGACATAATTAAGAAACATATAAATACTAGAGGAAATCAGGACCAACTATGATAGATAACTAGCTCGAATAAAGACCATGAGTGATGGGAATCACTAGTCTTTACTTTTATTTAGGCTCTTTTACTCTTTATTTTAGATTAGGCTTATTTTCCTCTTTTATTTTAGTCTAATGTCGAGTATGACGAAAGACTTCTATTCGCATGGGCCTATAAAAGTATCTGACAGTTCAGTGAAATCAATTTAAACCCTTTTGTGCTTTGCATGTTGGTTTGTATTGCTCCTTGAATCTCTAGCAAGTTGATTTGTAAGAGTGGGTGAGAGATCAGCCGGTGCCGATTTCCGAATTAATTAAAATCTATCTTTATTTTCATTCTAAATTAGTTTTGCATCGACGAGTCAAACAAGAAAGTATAGTTGTCAGCTAATAATGGATTTTTCTCTTTACCATGATACTAGATTTTTTATGCATATTATTAGACAGTCAACACTGCAAGTGAACGCACATGCATGCTGAAATACAATTCAACATCCAAATATCTAAATTAATCCAAGATCCTAAGCTATTGGGCTTTGATTAATTCAATGCTCCATATTGTTGCCATATGCCTATGCCAGGGCATGGCAGCTTTATATACTAATGTGTGTGCTTTATATACATATTTTATATCATTTTTATGCCAATTATTTGCCACATTTAATGCTGTATAGGTATTTTGTTAGTGTTATCTTGCAGATTTTAGGTCAAGAGCAAATGGAGAAAAAAGAGCGAAAATTGATAAATTGGTGATATCAAATGAATAAAGAAATGCAGAACCAGAGATCTGAAGCCGAGTTGAGACATCTCAACAGAGTCTCCACGCAGTCACAAAATCTGGGACTGAAATGGACCAAGAGTTCAGCCAGTTAACCGTAGATTTCTGCCAAGCAGCCATGAACCAGTCAATGGGAATGTCAATACGAGTTAAAAGCGGAGCGCTAATATAGTCAGCCAAATTTTCGACCAGCTGGCGAACTATGGCGGTGCTTATGGATAGAATTTTTTCAGAAATTCGTATAAATTAAGAAACCTAAATTTTTGTATTCGATTAAAGTTCTACTGCTCTCTGTTCTATATAAACGCCGCCAAGCCTCTTATAAAAATACAATTTTAATTCTCTCTTTTATTTTGAGTGAAAAATCAATAAAATTCTATTGTTAGCCATTAATTCGCAAAGCATCTTCAGCAAGGAAGTCTTCAAGGCTTCATCTTTATTGGTGCTCTCTTACCTTTCTCTTACTTTTATTTTTATTTAATTTTATTCCATGATCTATTCTAATATTATAATGTATTCTATTTTCTTAGCCAAGAACTTTTTTTTTTAACTAGGGGCATGATGTAGGGATTGTATGATGATATAAGATTATATTTTGTGCATATTTTCCTACATGCTGTATAAAGTTTAAATCTTTTGCATGCTAGATGTTAATCTTGTACTTTGTTGTTACAAGTGGTGCGCACAATTGATCAGAATGTTAGCTTAGAGTCTGAGAGGAGATAACCTAGCAACATCTTCTAAAATTAACAACCATAACTCGAGATGTTGAGACGTAATGGCTGTGCAGTCAAATAAGAATATTCATCATACTTAATGTATCTTCTGACTAGCAATCTACTGAATTGAGAGATTATGGATTCTAGATTTAAAAGATAAAATTGGTACAGTTTGAGAGAAAGTAGTGATTAGGATAAGGAATTCCAATTATCAGCATGAATAGGATGAATTAGCACAAGCACAATATTTTATCTGATTACAATTACAGAAATCATTACTCTAGTTCTTTTCATAATTAAATCAATTTTCTTTAGTTTTACTTTATTCACAACATCTTCCAATTAAATTAATTATTTAAATAGAACTAAGAAAGATTAAGTTGGTAATTAAAATAACAATCCTCATGGGAACGATACTCTAATCACTACTATATTACTTGAAAACGAGTGGTACACTTGCCATTCGAATCCGCACATCAAGTTGTTTACGTCGTTGCTGGGGACTGTATAATTTTCAATATCAACAATATCGATTACTGTTCTGATTTGAATTCTATCTGCAGATCGAATATAAAATCTTTTTCTCTACTGGTTACAAGAAGTTCAACCTCAACGAGCACAGAGTTCGGCTATGTAGCCGAAATTTCGACCAGGTAGCCGAATTTCTATTCTGAACGGAGTTGAGTTTTCTCCCAATTTACTGTTACTAGTAGATGAGACGTTTTAGGAGTGCAGAACTCATACAACCTGATCCAGAGATTGACTGAACCTTCAGATGCTTGCTCAAGGAGAGATGAGATCGAGAAAAGGCAATGACAGAACAAAACGAGAGAAAAACTTTGTGGGATTACGTTGTTCCCTCTCTTATTGGAGCCAATTCATGCATCATTGCTCTGATAATTCAAGCAAACAACTTTGAACTGAAACCGGGTTAATTCAGATGGTGCAATACACATGTCAATTCGATAGATTCCCACATGACAACCCCAATGACACATCTCTAGTTTTCTAGAATATGTGACACAAAGGATTAATGGTGTGTCTCCGGAGGTAATAAAGTTGAAACTTTTTCCTTTTTCTTTGAAGGATAAAGCAAAGACATGGTTCAACTCTTTACCTAAGAATACCATAGCAACATGGGATGAGTGGTAAATAAGTTCCTCACAAAATACTTTCCTCCATCTAAAGCGGCAAAACTACGAGGTGATCTCACAACTTTCACTCAACTTAAATCTGAAAGTATCTATGAAGCTTGGGAAAGGTACAAAGGATTGATCAGGAAAGTCTCACATCACGGACTTCCTGCTTGGTTGGAGATTCAATTTTTCTACAATAGATTGAATCCAAATATCAAGATGATAATTGACACGACCGCGGGAGGAACACTCATGGGTAAGGAACGTGATGGGGCATACGAGCTTCTTAAGGAGATGGCCTCAAATAGCTACCAGTGGCAATCAGATTGAGCAATGCTAAAGAAGGCAGCCGAGGTACATGAGTAGACGCAATCTCTGCAATACATGCACAACTTGCATTGTTAACAAAGAAATTCGATGCAACCAATGTAAGCGTCATCCAAACTCAAACCCTCAATATGATGAATTTGTTGCAGGACAATCAGCCAATGAAGGGCAAGTTGGCAACTTTGGGTTTCCTTCAAACGAGCAGGCAAACTACATGAACAGCTTCAAGAGGAATAATAACCTCTATTCGAACATGTACAAACCAGCTTGGAGGAATCATTCTAATCTATAATAGGGCGAATACAACAACAACAGTGCTCCAAGGTTGAATAACTTTCAGCGACAACAAGTAAGGCCGCCACCACCACAAGAGAAGAAGCCAAGCCTGGAGGAGACAATGCAACAGCTCGTCGCCACGAAACAAACATTCATGACTACCACAGACACTAAGCTGAAGAGCCAAGCAGTTGCAATTTATTACCTAGTGGTGCAGATGAGTCAAATTTTCAGTCTGTTATCCAAGACCACAGGGATCATTATCAAGCAACACAGAGGTAAAAATCCTAAAGAACAAGTCAAGACAATCACGTTAAGAAGTGAAAAAGTACTATCACATGACCAAGTCTCCAGAGAAGAAAACATTGCTCCAACAAACACTGGAGATGAAAAATCAGAAAAGGAGAGGAAAGCAGGAGATATACAGGCTAAGATTCAGCCAACCAGCCAAAATCTCGGCCAGGTAGTCAAACTCTGGGAGATTCTTAGGCTCTGCAAGGTCCTAAAGAAGTAAGTTATCAAGTCACATGCTCTCTCACTTCTGTTCCCCCAGAAACACAGCAAAGGATTACAGATAAGTTGTTTGTTCAATTTCTAAATATGTTTAAAAAATTGCATATTAATATTCCTTTTGCAGAGCCCTAGCACAGATGCCCAAGTACGCAAAATTTACGAAAGATGTCCTAAGAAATAAGAGAAAACTTGAGGATCATAAAACAGTAATGTTGAATAAAGAATGCAGTGCTGTTCTGCTAAACAAACTTCTTTCAAAGCTTAAGGATCCAGGGAGTTTCATTATGTGCACCATAGGAAATTCTTATTTTGAAAAGTCTTATGTGATCTTGGTGCCAGTATTAACTTAATGCTCCTTTCTATGTTTAGAACACTGGGCTAGGAGAATCAAAACCAACTAGCATATCACTTCAGTTGGCGGACAGATCCATTAAATACCCAAGAGGAGTAATTGAAGATGTGCTAATAAAGGTGAAAAGGCTCTACTTTCCTACAGACTTTATCGTACTCGACATGGAGGAGGATAGGGAAGTACCTCTCATTTTGGGACGTCCATTTCTTGCAACGGGCAATACATTAATAGATGTACAAAAGGAAAAATTAACTCTTCGTGTGCGGGATGAAGAAGTCACATTCAATGTCTTTGAGGCAATGATATATCCCTCTAACGACGATGAATGTCATTATTGAAAAATCACCTAGAGGGGGGGTGAATAGGTGATTATGCTAATCTAATGAACTTAATGCGGATTTAAAAACTAATTGCAATTAATAAGAGATGCACACTCAAGCAAGCCCAGCAAATAATTTTGAATGAACAATATGAATTTATGCAAGGCACAATAGTAAAGAGAGAGAGAGAGATAGAGTAAGAGCCAAGGGATCAAGCGCAAACAACAGATATGTTTCGAGGTTCGAGCACCCAGCTCTACATCCCTGCCTTCACCCAGAAGGATTTTAAGTCCACTAGCTTGTCCGCAAGGACTCCCACAAAGGGAACCTCCACCGAGGATTTGGGGCAATCACAATTACAAGGAGTACCCAACTCCTCTCCTTACAAACACAACCTCCTCCTTGAAGCACAACTCCAAGCCAACAACAATCACCTCACAACTTGAGGGATTAGCACAAACCAACATAAGGATCACCTCACAACTTGAGGGATACAACCCAAAGGCACAAAGCCAAGAAAAGATTGGGTTTACAACTTGGTGGTCTAAACAACAACCACAAACAATCTCTTTCTCCCACACAAAGATCCTATAGAATAAGAAAGTAGATGTACCTCAAGTGTGGAGAAAACCAATGGAATGGAAATCAAAATCACAAAGAAAATCCTTGGGAAAAACTAGAAACCAAGATGAAGAAGTTCAATCAAATACTTTTCCCAAAAACCCTTTTCTTTGATCTTCCAAACCCTAACAAAAACACCAAATAGATTGTTCAATTTAAATCCCAAAACTTCTTTTGATTGCTGTGAAAACACCAGAGAGTAAGAAAAAATTCGCACAAAAAATCTTATAGAAAACTGGCCATTAATGGGGTATTTATAGCCCCCAGAAAAATATAGCCGTTGGCAGCAGAAACTGCCAAAAATACCCTACCGGTCGACCGTGCGGTCGACCGGCCAACGGTCATATTTTGACCGTTGCCAGCTACCGGTCGACCGCCCGGTCGACCGAAACAAACAGAGAGATCTGCTCTCAGACCCGGTCGACCGCTCGGTCGAACGTGTTAAGTGCCAGCCAGACGTGCACAAGTCTGTGCACGTCGGTCGACCGTTAAGTCGACCGGCTACTGGCTCGGTCGACCGTACGGTCGACCGACCTAGCCTGTCAGGCACAGAACAGGGTCAGAAAAACATGTTAAAATATTTTTAGTAAATCTTGTAAAATACTTAAAAATCCCCAAAATAGTTTTATCATTTTGCATTGATATATAAACATGTGATAAAAATTACAACTCAAATATTATGCAATTTGAACTATTTTTGTGTCTTATCATTTTTACCAAAATCCAAAACTTGTATTTTCTAAAACTTGGATTTTGAATAGAAAATACATTTTGTCCAAAAACTTATCCAAATACAAAAACATGATATTTAAACACTATTGAAGCATAATGCATATGGATAGAAATCCAATATACATGAAACATATATATCATAGTTTTTGTCTATAATTCCAAAAATGAGTTTTGTTAAAACACAAGACCTAAAACACATGAATAGGTATATCAAAGTAAGTTTGTCTAAGTAGCTGAAGCATGCATGTATATAGAACAAATCTAATATACATTAAACCATGTAAACTTGTTTGATATAATATCTATTCATGAAAACCAAGATCGGTTAAACCATAAACCAAAAACTAATATTTAAAACATGAAACGTGTGTGTTGTGAACTTGAGCATATCATACTATTCTAATCTTTACAATTTGGATCTAAACACAAAACTTAAACTATGGTACCGAAGTCTTCTTGTAGAGCGCAATCTCCAAGCCGACTCGATCCAAAGCTTGATTCACCGAGCTTGACTCCAATGAGTGCTAGATATGATCTTTGACGCTCGGGCTCTTGAATCATCATGTGAAAGCTTCCAAACCTTCTTGTTGAAGCTAATCACCTACTAATAACTTGATTAATGATCTGAAACTAAAATCACAAGATTATTAGTACACATAACTACATGAGTTAATCATCATCAAAACTAGGGTGGAAGGCCTTTGGGCCAACAATCTCCCCCTTTTTGATGATGACAAAACTCATAGAGTTATATATGCATGGATTAAAGTTAAGCTTCAAAGAAGCTTCCCCTTAACTCATGCATAACCAAATAAACATAATGAATATACAATGAAGGCTCTTAAACATGAATGCATAGAAATGCATAAACAATAAAAGGTTCAAGATACCAATGAAATGCTCAAAAACAAAACATGCTCTAGATACCAATTACAAAACATGCTCTAGATACCAATTAAAATTAAACTAAATTAAACTTAATATATGCAAAACATAAACATGCATATATAAACCAAAATCTTTCTCCCCCTTTTTGTCAATCATCAACAAAGGGGTAAACAAGTAAAACAAAACAAAATCTTCTCCCCCTTTTTAATACAAAGAAACAATCAATAAGGGGTAAAAGTAGAACCAAATCAATAAATTTTTCTCCCCCTTTTGTTCGAAATAATGAATCAATGAGGGGTTAAAAGCAATAAAACAATGTTCTCCCCTTTTGTTTAAAACAAAAACAAAACGAAATAGGGGTGACTATCAATTAAGATCTCAATTGAAAATACGTCAAAGAATAGCATCTTGATACCATTGAAAAGAAACAAACAAAAAATATTGATACCAATTTTAAGCAAAACACATGAAAATCTTGATACCAATTGAAATTAAACATAATAAATTTTGAATGTCTAACAAAAATTTTGATACCAATTGTAATATTTTTCATTTTGAACATATGATACCAAATTTAAATTTTCAATCATAAAGTATGGGAGTACAAATACCAATTGAAAGACAAAATCAAATTTTCTCCCCCTTTATGAAATACAAACTAAGACAATGTGTAGGCTTGATACCAATTTAAAAGTAATCAATTGAAACAAAATTAAAGCTCAAGCACTAGCATAAACAAGATTTTGTGCTTAAAGATATAGGGATATAATAAGCACAAATAAAACATATATATGTATGAAAAATAGATACCAATTGAAATTGATATTCTTTGAAATGAAGCATACATACATACAAACATATATGAGTATACAAGAAAGGTTAAAATTGATACCAATTGAAAGAATTCAATGATACCAATTGAAATAGCAATAAGATCAAGTGTATACATCATATTACTATACCTCTCAATCATGGTTCAAGTTTTAAATGATTTTCATTTTAAAGCATACATGAACATGATCTCCCATCCAACCGCCCATTAGAAGGTAGGGGTTTTCAAAAATAGATTTGAAAATGTAGTATGTTTGAAAATCTCTACCAAAAGAAGAATACGAACTAGTTAAATGGGAAATCTTGTTAACTAGTACGAAATCCTTCAAGTAAGGAATAAAACAAAATTGTTTTTCATGAAACACATGTAAATCACATGATTACTAAACACTCAAAATCCATAAAGCCCATATCATAGTCTCATGAAAACAAATCATGAGTAAACTAATAAAGTGAGTGTACAAGTATAATGTGACACATATCAACATGAAAATATTCAATTAAGCTCATATGAAATTCCTTAAAAACATGAAAACATAAAAAAAAAACTAGATTTTCATTACCAAATGAGATTACCAAAAAAACATGAAAATCATCAAAACGATTTAAACTTCAAGGTATATGTATGTCATGTACAAACTAAAGTATACATACATATCCTAAACATAATGAGTCCACAAAAGTATATGCATGAAGGCACGTGGCTCAAGGATGTACATGTATAATCAATAGTTTGGACAAGATAGACATATACATGAAGTTAAAACACATGATCATAGAAACATATTCAAGATGAGGAATACAAGTTAGAATGCATGAATCATCAAAACTAGGCTATACTAGCACATTTAATGGGTACAAAAAAACATCTAAGCACAAATATATATAAAAATTTATTTGTGTCCCACTACATATACAAGTATAAATTCTAATCTTAATGAAAACTAACATCTAAACAAGTAATCAAATCATTAAGCACAAAACGGGATATAAAACAACATGAAAGACATAAAAAATGATCATGAAGAAAATCCACATGTTATTAGAATCATGAAGTACATAATAGCTAAACAAATAGTGAGAACACAACAAATGGGTCCATCTAAACATGGGTGATCTCAAAAGCTATACATGTATGTCAAAGGTCTAATAAACACCTACTAATTGAAAAATCACCTACTAATAAACATGGCATTCAACATACTAAACAAAACATGATTCAACAAAACAAAAATCATAAACATCCACATGATCATTATGTATATGCATGTGCATTAGATCTAGGGCATACATATTAGTTTAAACAAGGTGAGAACACTAAATATAGATCCATATAAAACATGGGTGTCTCAAGTAACTAAACATGTATATCACTAATCTAATGATCATGGCATAATCATAATAATCAACAAACATTAAAACATGCTATAAACAATAATATGAAAAGCATGCAAATAAAAACGGGAGTTAGAGAATGATACCAAAAACCGATGAAGGCACCTCTCTAGTTCTCCAAACCAATGGTGGTCCTTCTCCACCAAACTCCCTTTGAAAGTGATGCATCCAAATTTGTTTTCTTTTAAGCACGGAACGCACCCACTCCAAGGCACCAATACTCTCACGTTATGTGAGAGCTTCCACCTACATCAAAAAGCATAGAGGTGGTCTTTGGTACCCATTTCCTTTTGGGTCCACGGGGTTAGTATCTTTTTTAACCCAAACAAGATTAGTTGCTAAATTTTCATGATAAACACGATCATAACAAAATCTAGCAAGGTGGCCTTTTCGATCACAATGTGTACAAGTGTACACATGAGCATACATGTTATGGTTGTGTCCGTGATGAGCATGTGTATGCCGTGATGGGTGTACATGTAAAGATGGAACTTGTTTCTTGCGAACCAAGGTTTCCAAGCGTGTATGATTCAAAGTACATTGGCTCAAAGTGGAGCCCAAACATTCAACACTTTTCTTCAAAATATTTATATCTTTTTCAATACTTGAAGATAAAGTAGAGCATGCTATAGATGTGCTAGAAGAAGAAGCTACACTAGCATGGCAAACATGAGAATCTATATCATTTTTCAAAGATTCATTTTTCTTTAAAACCAAATCCAATTCTTTAGTAATGAAAACAATTTCATTTTTCAAAACAAGGTTATCTTTTAAAACAAAATCCAATTTTGAAGATAAAATCTCATTGTTTTTCACAACATCATTACAATCATTTTTGCTTTTCAAATCATCAATCTCTTTTAGGGCAAGATCTAGTTGAGATCTTAGTGAGTCGCGTTCACTAGTAATCTCTTCCTTCTCTTGCAAAACCGATTCAAAAGTTGAGCATAAATCTTTCATTTCTTCTTTTAAATTAAAATGCTTCTTTTTCAAAGAAGTTATGTTTTTCCACAAAATTTTCAAGTTTAGATGCAAGTTCTACATTTAAATTTTGAACTTCAAAACATCCATGGCAATATAAACTAGAGCTATCATCTAGTTGAGAATCTGATTGTACCTCAAGGGAGTTTTTCCCTTGGACCATGAGGCAATGCTCGTCGGACTTGTCTCTCCTAGATCTCCTCAACTTGTTGATAATCACGGGTAGCTCGGGAGACGTCAATATACTCCAAACTGCAAAAGCCGAGTCATAACGATCAAACACATATAAAAGATCTTCATTGAGAGATGCTCTAAGTGTTTTAAGTGCTAATGCATTTGCCTTTTTATGCTTGCTACTATTAGAGAAGGATTCCATAGTGGAGGCTTGATAAACTAGATGTCCTAGTCTTTTCAAATGGCTACTCATATTGGCCTTCCAAGTATCAAGTCTAAAATGGTCAAACATAGGAGGGCTATCCATGAGTGCAAACTAAATGAGTGCAAATGAAAATGCAAATGAAGATTAGCAAACCAAGATTTCACTCCTAGATGGTTAAACCTAAATATCAGGAGCGTAGGCTCTGATACCAATTGAAAAATCACCTAGAGGGGGGGTGAAAAGGTGATTATGCTAATCTAATGAACTTAATGCGGAATTTAAAAACTAATTGCAATTAACAAGATATGCACACTCAAACAAGCCAAGCAAATAATTGTGAATGAACAATATGAATTTATGCAAGGCACAATAGTAAAGAGAGAGAGAGATAGAGTAAGAGCCAAGGGATCAAGCGCAAACAACAAGATATGTTTCGAGGTTCGAGCACCCAGCTCTACATCCCCGCCTTCACCCAGAAGGATTTTAAGTCCACTAACTTGTCCACAAAGGACTCCCACAAAGGGAACCTCCACCGAGGATTTGGGGCAATCACAATTATAAGGAGTACCCAACTCCTCTCCTTACAAACACAACCTCCTCCTTGAAGCACAACTCCAAGCCAACAACAATCACCTCACAACTTGAGGGATTAGCACAAACCAATACAAGGATCACCTCACAACTTGAGGGATACAACCCAAAGGCACAAAGCCAAGAAAAGATTGGGTTTACAACTTGGTGGTCTAAACAACAACCACAAACAATCTCTTTCTCCCACACAAAGATCCTATAGAATAAGAAAGTAGATGTAGCTCAAGTGTGGAGAAAACCAATGGAATGGAAATCAAAATCACAAAGAAAATCCTTGGGAAAAACTAGAAACCAAGATGAAGAAGTTCAATCAAACACTTTTCTCAAAAACCCTTTTCTTTGATCTTCCAAACCCTAACAAAAACGCCAAATAGATTGTTCAATTTAAATCCCAAAACTTCTTTTGATTGCTGTGAAAACACCAGAGAGTAAGAAAAAATTCGCACAAAAAAATCTTATAGAAAACTGGCCATTAATGGGGTATTTATAGCCCCCAGAAAAATATAACCGTTGGCAGCAGAAACTGCCAAAAATACCCTACCGGTCAACCGTGCGGTCGACCGGCCAACGATCATATTTTGACCGTTGCCAGCTACCGGTCGACCGCTCAGTCGACCGAAACAAACAGAGAGCTCTGCTCTCAGACCCGGTCGACCGCTCGGTCGACCGTGTCAAGTGCCAGCCAGACGTGCACAAGTCTGTGCACGTCGGTCGACCGTTAGGTCGACCGGCTACTGGCTCGGTCGACGACCTAGCCTGTCAGGCACAGAACAGGGTCAGAAAAACATGTTAAAATAATTTTAGTAAATCTTGTAAAATACTTAAAAATCCTCAAAAATAGTTTTATCATTTTGCATTGATATATAAACATGTGATAAAAATTACAACTCAAATATCATGCAATTTGAACTATTTTTGTGTCTTATCATTTTTACCAAAATCCAAAACTTGTATTTTCTAAAACTTGGATTTTGAATAGAAATTACATTTTGTCCAAAACTTATCCAAATACAAAAACATGATATTTAAACACTATTGAAGCATAATGCATATGGATAGAAATCCAATATACATGAAACATATATATCATAGTTTTTGTCTATAATTCCAAAAATGAGTTTTGTTAAAACACAAAACCTAAAACACATGAATAGGTATATCAAAGTAAGTTTGTCTAAGTAGCTGAAGCATGCATGTATATAGAACAAATCTAATATACATTAAACCATGTAAACTTGTTTTGATATAATATCTATTCATGAAAACCAAGATCGGTTAACCATAAACCAAAAACCAATATTTAAAATATGAAACGTGTGTGTGTTGTGAACTTGAGCATATCATACTATTCTAATCTTTACAATTTGGATCTAAACACAAAACTTAAACTATGGTACCGAAGTCTTCTTGTAGAGCACAATCTCCAAGCCGACTCGATCCAAAGCTTGATTCACCGAGCTTGACTCCAATGAGTGCTAGATATGATCTTTGGCGCTCGGGCTCTTGAATCATCATGTGAAAGCTTCCAAACCTTCTTGTTGAAGCTAATCACCTACTAATAACTTGATTAATGATCTGAAACTAAAATCACAAGATTATTAGTACACATAACTACATGAGTTAATCATCATCAAAACTAGGGTTGAAGGCCTTTGGGCCAACAATTATATTGACATAATTGAGAAGATAAAGATATAAGTGTTTGAGAATGAGACCCAAGCATTACCACTTGAGGCATGCCTCATTCATTCAGCAACCATCATTGAGGATGATTTTGAAAGAAGGGAGTGTGCGAACTACTTGGAAGTAACAACATCATTACCTAAGTATGGGACGCAACAGATTGAAGAGCTTGGAGCAAGTATCTCACCAGCTCCACCATCTATTCTGGAGGCACCAAAATTACACCACAACATCTAAGGTATGCATCTTTAGGTGAGAATTCTATACTACCAGTAATTATTTCTTCTTCTTTGGCAAGTGACAAGGAAGAGAAACTCTTGTGTATGCTAAGAGATCACAAAACAACGATTGGTTAGACAACTGGGGATATAAAAGGTATAAGCCCTTCAGTTTGTATACACAGGATCTTGATGGAAGAGAACTATAAACCTTCGATTCAGCCTCAACGCCGCTTGAACCCAGCATTGAAGGAAGTGGTAAGAAAAGAAGTGTTGAAACTTCTTGACGCGGGTATGATCTATCTTATTTCTAATAGTAATTGGGTCAGTTTGGTTCAAGTGGTTCCAAAGAAAGGAGGCATCACAGTGGTTAAAAATGATAATAATGAGCTAATATCAATTAGGACAATCACAGGGTAAAGAGTGTGTATGGAGTATAGAAAACTTAATACTGCAACCTAAAAGGATCATTTTCCATTACCTTTCATTAACCAAATGTTAGAGAGACTTGCGGGTCATGCATATTATTATTTTCTAGATGAGTATTCAGGGTATAACCAAATTGTCATAGCACCTGAAAACTAAAAAAAGACAAGTTTCACATGTCTTTATGGTACATTCGCTTACAAGAGAATGCCTTTTGGTTTATACAATACACCAGCTATATTTCAAAGGTGCATGTGGCTATCTTTCATGATATGATTGAGCAAATTATAGAAGTATTCATGAATAATTTTTCAGTTTTTGGCCTTCGTTTGATAATGTCTACATAACTTAAATTTAGTTTTGCAGAGATGTGAATATACAAATTTGATCCTCAACTGGGAGAAATGTCATTTTATGGTGAAGGAAGGAATTGTGCTTGGACATCGTTTCTCTGAAAAAGGAATTGAGATGGACCGTGCAAAAATTGAAACCATTGAAAAGCTACCTCCTCCAGCAAATGTGAGAAGCGTGAGAAGCTTCCTAGGGCATGCAGGATTTTATCGACGATTTATCAAGGACTTCTCTAAAATTACAAAACCTTTATGCAATTTATTAATGAAAGGTGCACCATTTAAATTATCCAATGATTGTTTGCAGGCGTTCGAGTTATTGAAAGAGAACTTGATCACTGCACCAATCATAATGGCACCAGATTGGAGTCTACGCTTCGAAGTAATGTGTGATGCTAGTGATTACGCACTAGGAGTTGTATTGGGACAAAGATGGAACAAGATCTGTAAAGTAATGTCTACGCAAGCAAGATATTAAATGAAGCATAACAGAATTACACAACAACAGAGAAAGAATTGCTTGTTGTGGTATTTGCTATGATAAATTTCGTTCTTATCTGATTGGATCCAAAGTTATTGTATTTACAGAACATTCTGCCCTCAAGTATTTGCTTGCAAAGAAAGAGGTCAACCAAGGTTGATAAGATGGGTCTTACTTCTCTAAGAGTTTAATTTGAAAATTCATAACCCAACAAAGGGGACGTTCAACGTAAATGGCCAAAGACTCAAACCATACTTAGAAGGCTATTTCACCAAACACAACGTTTCCTTCCTCTTTGATGAGGCACCTTAAACATGCAGCAGTAAGTCTAGCTAATGACTATAATTTAAAGCGCTTCTTGGGAAACAACCTAAGTTTTTTAACTTCTCTTATTAATTTTTCGGATTTTTAATTTTCTTTAGTACTAACTTATGTCTTCTGTATGCCGGGTACTCCTCTCTGTAGACTGATCCAATACGCCCAGGTGAACCACAAAATCACCACAAATATGAGTACCAAAAGATAGAGCATCAAAAAATTAGAAGTTCGGCCCGACGGTCGAATTTTCGACCAGCCAGCCGAACTCTGGTAGACGTTTAACCAGGAACCTTTCAGGTGTACACCTTTCAAATTATCTGTTTTTCTGTATCTATTTCCGATATATGTGATTTTCAAAATTGAATTGTTTTGTGACAAATAAAGATCTTGATTTAAAATGGATTTCTTGTTCAAATTTAAAAATTTTAGGGTGATTCTCAATTTTGATTTTGTGCATGGGGATATAGCACAATTTAGGTACGGGGTAGGGGTTAAATTTTCTTTTTGATGTTTTTGAAATTTTTCTTAATTTTTTTACTTTATCTTTTCCTTATTTTTATCTTCTTTATTTCATCCTCTTTAAAAATTTCAAATTTCAAATTTCAAAACTCTCTCATCTTTTCTCAAGAGCATTCAGTTTCTAAGATCTTCTAGGATTCAAAATTTGAATTTGAAATTTAAATGAAGGCTAGTTTTGACAGAAGGGTATATACATCTTCTATATAAACTAACTTCATCCTTCTTTTGTTTCTCACAAATTCGAGTCTAACCTCTCAAAACTAGAGCCTTTTACAGTCAGGAGAAGGAGTTCCAGAGACCCCAGCCATCAGATCTGTGAAGTTCAAGACAGGAGTTCGGCCAGATAGTAGCACGTTCGGCCAGGTAGCCGAACTTTGGCAGAAACTTTCTCCTGAATTCTTCAGGGACAGTAAGTGCTCTGTTTTCTCTCTTTTACAGTTCTCAGTTTTTTAAGTTCATCATGTCTAAGATTTTTGCTGAGCACAATTTTTTTCTTGTGTTCGAAGCATTTGGGATGTTTTTTTAATCAAATAAGGGCTAAGAATTGGGATTATCTGTTGCATTCTAATACTTATGAATTTTATATTTCTGCCCTAATACAAGAGTTTTATGATGGATTTTAAGAAAATAACATTGATAGGAATTAAGAAATAATTGAAGTAAATTGAAGGGGGAGATGAAAATCTTGCATTTACAAACTATTTCTGAACTAACAGGTATTCCTATTGTGGAAAGAAAGACTCAAAAATTAGGGAACCTGGGAAATTATATTCATTTAATGGGAAAACATTGCAAGGTACCTCAAGGGTGGCATTAGCGCTAAAACAGTATATAGGAATGTGTATGCATTATTTAGATGGTTAAATCATAATGTATTGGGTGTATCACATGTTTCATCCTTTTACAACTAAGTTTTAAATATTGTCTACATTTGATGACTAAGAAAAAAGATTTTTGCATGTGCTACACACTATTGGACACCATTGCTAGCGCTAAAGATAAACGAAAGACCTTTATGCCACTACCCATTCTTGTCACACAAATTTACAAGGAATGGATACTTGAAGATAAATTTAATCATGCTATAAAAGATAAAATTAGTATTCAAGCTGAAACTATTTTTCATTTTATAATGCTTCAGTGTAAATTGATTGGGTACCTTCTATGCTATAAGAAAATGTCCCTGTTTCATCATCTAATGAATCGAAATAGGATGATGATGAATTCTTTAATCAACAACCACTCGAAGACAGTCGTGCATTTATGCATTAATTTAAGAGGGAATAAAAAGAACATACAAGTTAATAAAGGGACGGAAGAAGAAAAGAATTAAAGAGACGTTTTAGGAGGACACGTTCTGAAGGAGGTAGTAGTAGCATGGAAAAGAGAGGAATGCGTGCATAAGGGGAGTTGTATAGTAGAATTTTTCTTTTTTATTTTATTTTATTTCTTTATTGCATTAAAAAAAGAAGTTTTTGTTGTAAGTTTACCCAGTTGTAAGGGATTTAGTAACCATAAAATTTGAATTGGATAAGGAATATCAATTTGACGGAATTTTAAAGTCTTTGAGTAGAGATGAAAATTTTTAAAATATTATTGCCATCTAGAGCTTGCCCATGTGAATATGCATCTTATCTACACTTACACATTAGTTTAAGCTTAGGATAATGAGGATTACTTAATACTTAAAAAATCCTAAATTATTGATTAGCTAGATACTTTGGCCTCAAGAAGTCTTTGTATTTACGCGAAAGATATTTAGGTAAGTTAAAAAAATATTAAAAAACTACATTTATTAACAAGTCCAATGATCAATTAGTTAGGTATCTTGGCCTCAAGAAGCCTTGATATTTACAAGAAAGAGAATTAGATTAGTTATATGAAAAAAGGGAAGTTCTTAAAGGGCAACGAAGTGGTAATACTTCGAAATTCTATGAAAAAATATATATTTTAAGTATGAAAAGTTTAAAACAAAATCTCAAGTTAAGAACTATACACATTCACGAAGATGCATAGGATCAGAAAACTTAGGAAGGATGGTGCTATAAGATAAGATTTGAAAATCTCTAAAAAATTAGATGATAGAATTCTTGGTAAGGGATTGAACATGATAATGTGAGTTTATGGTAACTAGAGAACTTATACATTAATGATGCATACCACTTCAAAAAATATTTTATCTTTCTTTATTTTTATCTCTTTTTTCAATTTTCTTTATTTTTAGTTATCCTTATTTTTGGTTATCCTTTTTACCCTAATCTCTTCTAATCTTTTAAATTCTTTCATCGAATTTTGTGGGTGTAATTCACTGAAAAATCTCACAAGACAATACTCGTCCACTATGATAACTTAGGAGTTTAACGGCTTGTTGCACGTGTTAAGTGCAATCGTGATTCCTACGAAAGTGAGTTAGGACTTTTAGTTTTTCTTTTTAGATTAAGATTTTACTCAAAGACTAGCAAAAAGTAGGTATGGGGATGAAATGTGTGTGCTTTATATGCATATTTTACATCACTTTTATGCCTATTATTTGTCACATTTAATGTTGCATGGGTATTTTGTTAGCGTTATTTTGTAGATTTTAGATTAAGAGCAAATTAGAAGAAAAAGTAAAAATTGACAAATTGACGATATCAAATGAAACAAAAGAAATGAAGAACCAAATATCTGAAGTCGAGTTGGGATATCTCAACATAGCCTTCACGCAAAATCAGAAATTTCACAAAAATCTGGGACTGAAATGGACTAAGAGTTCGGCCACTCAGCCGTAGATTTCGGCCAAGCAGTCGTGGACCAATCAATGGGAATGCCAACTCGGAGATCAACACGAGTCAAAAAGTGGAGCGCCAATACAACAAGAAGTTCGGCCAGCCTGCTAAATTTTCGGCTAGCTGGTCGAACTATGGCGGTGCTTTTGGATAGAATTTTTTCAGAAATTCATGTAAATTAAGAAACCTAAGTTTTTATATTCGACTAGGGTTCTACTACTCTCTGTTCTATATAAATGTCGCCAAGCCTCTTGTAAAAAATATAATTTTAATTCTCTTTTATTTTGAGCAAAAATCAATAAAATTTTGTTGTTAGCCATTAATTCTCAGAGTATCTTCAGCAGGAAAGTCTTCAAGGCTTCATCTTTCTTGGTGCTCTCTTACCTCTCTCTTACTTTTATTTTTATTTGATTTTATTTCATGATCTATTCTAATATTATAATGTATTCTATTTTCTTAGCCATGAACTAATTTTCTTTAACCAGGGGCATGATGTAGGGATTGTATGATGATATAAGATTATATTTTGTGCACATTCTCCCATATGCTTTATAAAGTTTAAATTTTTTACATGCTAAGTTGTTAATCTTGTGCTTTATTGTTACAATTGGTGTGCACAATTAATCAGAATGTTAAGTTAAAGTCTGAAAGGAGATAACCTAGTAACAGCTTCTAGAATTAACAACTATAACTCGAGACATTGAGATGTAAGAGTTGTGCAGTCAAATAGGAATATTCATCATACTTAATGCATCTTCTGACTAGTAATCTACTAGATCAAGAGATTGTGAATTCTAAATTTAAAAGATAGAATTGGTATTGTTCGAGAGAAAGTACTGATTAGGATAAGGAATTTCGATTATTAGCATGAAAAGGATAAATTAGCATAAGCATAATATTTTATCTGATTACAATTATCGAAATCATTACCCTAGTCCTTTTCATAATTAAATCAAACTTCTTTAGTAGTACTTTAATCATAACATCTTTCAATTAAATAAATTATTCAAATAGAACCAGGAAAGATTAAGTTGGTACTTGAAACAACAATGCTCGTGAGAACGATACTCAACTCACTACTATATTGCTTGAAAACGATTGTTACACTTGCCATTTGAATTCGCACATCACATACCACCAACCTCTATATGAGAATGAGAAATGCAACCTACCATCGCTAGTTTATGATATTTCTCTATGTCAACAAATATTGTTTTTGGGCACTGAATTGTCCTTGCCTTCAGTAGCTTTTAAGACCATAATTATCGCATATAAACTGCATTGTGCATTATCAGCAGATAGAGGATAATATGTAAATCTTGACGGTAAATGGCATGCAAGACATAAGACAAGCTTGAACCATAAGACAGAACAGTCAACTAATATATTGTCGTTTGTCTGTAACCTTCCCACGTCCTTTGAAACCCCGCCACCCCACCGCCCCAACCCCCAGACAAAGGGGGAAAATATAAAAGAAACAGATCAGAAAAAAGTTTGGAAAAACTAGTTATATTCAGTTTCGAGATCATCTTGACACATTGAGTTTAACACTAGTTATTATTAAGTTATGTATTGTGTACTTATAGCATAAGTATTTAGTTATATTCAGATTCGAGATCACCTTGACACATTGAGTTTAACACTAGTTACAATTAATTTATATATTGTGTGCTTATAACAAATACCGGATATACAAATCTTTATGGTCAAAGCTTCAAATATCAAACACGAACATGAAAGAGAGCTCAGATTCATAAGAATATCGGAAAGGTTCCAACCTTCCAACAAGCATTATGGGCCTGTTTGGTTAAGGGTGGAAGTGAGGAAGTGAGGAATTGAGGAAGTGGTAATATTTCCTTTGGAACTTGGGAATTGGTTAGTAAGTTTTCCGGTGTTTGGATGTTGTTGGGAAGTGTGATTTGGAAAATGTTTTGTCTTTTCCGGTGTTTGGATGGTAATGTAAAAGTGAAAGTGGAAAAGTTGACCACAAAGTTGACCGTAAAATAATATTAAAATAAAAATTAATTAAGAAAAATAAAAAATGGACTATAATTAGAATGTAAGTGAGATTTACATGATCAAAAAATTAACTGTTTTGTGCTACAACTTATTACAAATGAGATTTATATGACTACAAAATTAACTGTAGCACACTGAAAGTGAGGAAATGATTGTGTAAAAGAGAAAAGAGAAAAGAAAAGGGTTTTCTTATTTTCCTTTTCCGGTGTTTGGATAGATAGGGAAGTGAGCAATTATACTTCCCTATTTCCTTACTTCCGTCCACTTCCTTGCAACCAAACAACCCCTATAGTGTTCCCACCCAAAAAAAGAAAGAAAGAAAGAAAGAATAAAGAAAAGAAGGCCCGCACACACCAAAAAATGTAATAACAACTCCTGTACCGCTTACCTCAACAGACTTCTTCACTATAGCTTCGATCATTGTATCCATTACCGCCAGTAAGCAATCCTCCAAAGATTGTTTGGCTTGCACAATACTTTGTTTTACGAGATTAAGTACTTCAGCTCAGCAAGACTCGAGAACATGAAGTACATCACCCGGGTAATCTCCCGTAAGCTCACTAACCACAAATTGTACGTCATGAATTACCTGCAAATTAAAAGCTATATACATGAAGATCTGGATATAAATCCTAGCAACATATCCCCATTAGATATATCCCTCACCAAAATATGAAAGAAAAAGGAAAAAATTCTTAAATGACTAGTTAAAAATAGGCAATCATATATACATAACAAAACCCTAATTCTAACCCTAGATGTCGTCTCTTTCTCTTCCCTTTTTCTTTCTCCAGACCTGCTCGTCGCCACCTCCAGACCCTCTCACTGACGCCCCCAAGACCAAGTTCAGGTCTCGATGATCCCCTTAGGCTCTGTCAAGCCCTCCAGGCCCCTGTCGGGCCTTCCTAGGCTCTATCGAGCCCTCCCAGCTTTCTACCGAGCCCCCCCCCAGTCTTTGCCGAGCCTTCCCAGGCCACTGCTGAGCCTTCATAGGCTCTGTCGAGTCTTCTCAGGCTGTTTTTAAGCCTTCATAGGCTCTGCTAAGCCTTCTCAGGTTGTCTCTGAGCCTTTAGGCTATGCTAAACCCTCTCATGTTGTTTCTAAGCCTTGCTACTTCATAAAACTTCAACTATGCTCTCTGGTGGTGTTTACGATCTAATCTGACCTTTTTGATGTTGAATCTGAACTGATTTTTAACTGCTACTGTGATACTGATCTAACTTTTTACATCCTTCTGCTAATTAAATCAGGTATAATCTGATTTATTGATTGCTTTTTGACTACTACTGATACCTTCTGATAATTTTCTTTGATTGGTTGCAATGTTAGATGACACGAGTTCGTCCTCCACTCGATCTCCTCATCGATAGTCGAGACTTCTCTACTCATGACAGTTTTGGGGACTACAGTGAAGTTGAATGGCTCTAACTACTTGTTACGGGCATAAGTTTTTCGCATATTTATTGGCGCTCAGAACAAGTTGGCCCACCTACTTTAATCTCCGTCAGCTACTACTGATCTCACTTATGCAACTTGACTTTCTGGTAACTATTGTGTAACGACATGACTTCTAAACAGTCTGAGAGAGAAGATTAATGGTAGTGTCATGTTCTTGATCATTGCTAAGAAGATGTGGGATACCCTGAAAGTGATGTATGAGGGTGGGAAGAATCCTTCAAGAGTCTTTGAGATCTATGAGCGTCTGTTTGAGCTCAAGCAGGGAGATAAATCTGTACTCAAATTTTATGGTTAACTCAAAGGCCTGATCGATGAATTAGACATGCATCAGCCTCTTGTCACTAATACAGAGATACTGAGGGATATCGTCAAGATCTTGCATTGTCAAAGTTCTTGTCAGACTTGAGTCCATCTGTTCGACTCCAGGTGCAGTGTCAGATACTGGAAAGAGAAAATATTCCTACTTTGACTGTCACTTTTTCTAGAGTTATGTGTGTTTCTACTGGAGCTGATGTGTCAACTGCACCATCTTTTGAGCAGTCTGTCATAGCCTCCGGACGTGGCAAAGGTCATGGTCGTGATCGCGAACGGGATTTTGAAGGAGAACGTGACTCATTTGGAGAAGGTCGTGGTTCTTATGGTGGTAGATAGACTATTAGTGATAAGGGGCCCAGACAGTGTAAGCATTGCAGAAAGAATAACCACATCTCTGAGAAGTGTTGAGAGAAATTTGGTCACCCTGAATGGGCACAACTAATTGATACTGATACTCCACCTAGTGATATTGCTTATATTTCTGCCCCCTTGGCGACTCCTTCTGGTACCCCTGGATCTCCAGTATAGTTCTATCACAAGAAGAGTATGACAGACTGCGTCAGTTCGAGTTATCTCAGAACAATCAGCTAGCGACCCATGCATCTTCTTCATGTATGTGTCAATATTGTCTCTCCTCAAAAGCCTTGAATATTAAATTCAGAAGTCTCATCCCACATGACAGGTATTAAACATAAATTTATTTCATTAAACCTTTTCAATAAATTTTCTATTAATATTGTTGATGTACCAGCACTTGTAGCAGGCAATGAGGTAGCTCAAGCTACTCCGTTCTTAACTCTTACTGGTGTCCTATGTGTTCTCAAATTTCTTATTAGTCTATTATTCATTAGTCAGTTTATCAAATATAATAGCTGCAAGATAACATTTTTTCCTTCTCATTGTATGTTTCAGGACCTATCAATGGGACGAGAATTGGTTCAGAGCATGAGAGATGAGGCATGTACTATTTAGACGACCGAGTGACCTCTACTGGCTTGATTGCAAATTAGCCTGATCACGTTTTGCTCTAGCACTGGAGCTTGAGTCATACGTCGATACAAAAGTTTCAGTCTGTAGCTTCTATTACCTCTTCTGTTTCTTTTTAGGTTGTGAGTCTCGTGAATTAGGTAAGCAACATCGTGCTACCTCTCAGAGTCGAGCCAATAATCACAATAGTTCTGCATTTGAGTTAGTCCACTCAGATGCGTGAGGTCTCAGTTGTGTACCTTTTTTTAAAGATTTTAGATATTTTTTACTTTTTATTAATGACTTCTCTCGCATGACTATACTTATTAAAAGAGAGGTTAGAAGTGTCAACGTTATTGAGTTTTTTCTAATGAGATAAAAAATCAGTTTTCTACTTACTTCATACTGACAATGTCTTGGAGTATGTTAAAAATGATGTGTCTACCTTTTGTTTCAAAAATAAAATTATTCATCAGACATCTTACTCTCATACATCCTAATAAAATGGAGTTGTTGAACACAAACATACACACATTTTGGATGTCGCTAGGACCATAATGATACACATGAGTGTTCCCAAATATTTGTGATCAAATGTTATGTTAGGTGCATGTCATCTAATAAGAGTGTCTTCTCCATGACTCCACGTGTTTTTAGATGTACTTGTTTTGTTCAGGACTTATCTCCTGGGTTAGATAAACTTTCTCCTCGATCTATTAAGCGTGTTTTTGTTGGGTATTCTAAAACTTAAAAGGGATATCGGTGTTATAATCCTTCCATCAGAAAATATTATTTGTCTGTAAATGTCATGTACTTTGAGTTTGTTCCATATTTCTCCCCACGACATCTTGTTACTGCCTCTGAAACTATTTCTCTTCCACTGTTTGTGTCATTGCCTGCACGTGCTTCTGCTGATTCTTCGCACGTGCCACTTGTAGACACTTCAGAGCCACCTGTATCAAAACTAGTTCAAAATTTCGGATACGTCTATATTCATCGCCAAAAGACTCATGTTTCTAAACCAGCTCCAGCCGATCCCCCTATAGTAGACGATCCTCCTAAACCATCAGCATCTCCTTCTAACCTTGATATCCCATTGCCCTTCGCAAAGGTAACCGATCTTGCACTAATCATCCTATTTCAAAGTTCGTTTCCTATGATCATCTTAACTCCACTTTTCGTTAATTTGTTATATACGTGTCTTCTGAGTATATACTCAGGTATTGTAAGGAGGCTTTATTGGTACATGCCTAGAAGCAGGTCATGGATGAGTAGATGGATGCTCTTATTACTCGAGGAACTTGATAGTTAGTTTTGGCACGCACAAATGTTGTTGTTGTGGGATGTCGATGGGTTTATCCTTAAAGTTTCACCCAGATGGATTGGTGGATCGATAAAAGGGCAGACTCGTGGCCAAATGTTATAATAGGATCTAAGGAATATATCCAGGAAGATGGCCATTCATTCATATGTTTTATATGTGAGTCTCAGTGTCTATGCAAGGTACTGTTGGTAGCATATGGCACAGCTGCACAGAACAAAAATGGTACAGTTCATACTTCCTTTCAACCATCCACTTCCCATAATGAAATTTATTTTTATCTCAAAAAGATTATGGATCCACTTTAATTATAGCTCAATCAGTTGGTAAACCATATGGCAGCACTGTTAAAACATTTCAAGTTTTGCTATCATCATCTGCCTTTAATAAGAAAAAGAAACCATATCAAGAGAATAAGTAATTAGTAACAAATTGGAATTCAGCTTATTGAGAATGAGATGGACCTTAGCACGACTGATGTAGAATTTTAGCCGATTCATCTCGCCAGCAATTCTTTCCAATAAAAGACTTTGAGTTTCTCTTGAGTTGTCCCATTTTTCATGTGCTGCAAAGAAGTATCACTGATTATTGTACTCTTCTCTAAATGGACTATGAGTGTGGTGGACCCATTTGCTGGCGTACTAGGCAGCTCCTTGTTAAGCTTTTCTACCTGCACCAAAAGAAAGCAAGGGCATCTTTAGCTGGTATTGCATCCAACGAAGAAACAAAGGTTATTGAGGCATGCAAGAATCTTAGTCTTAATGCACACTATGTAAACACTTGTTCGCTCCTCTCCTACAACTTCAACTTAATCTCCAAACGCAAAACCAGATATTCCTAATGTCTAGAAGTTAACCTCCTTGCCATCAATTTTCAGAACCGATCGAAGAGAGGTTTTCTCCCATGAGTCATATATAAATTTTGTCCGTCTTCTCTATCGGTTTTCATCCGCGCAAGAGAGCAGCGGAGCAGCAACGACGCCGTCCTCTCCCCTCCAGCCGCCTTCTTCTCTTCCTCCTCTCTCCCCTCCAGCCTCCCCCCCCCCCCCTCCTTTCTCTTCTTCGCTGCTCGCCGGTGGAATTCGTTCGGTTTCCCACCGCTGAAGCGGTATACTAGCATCAAAGTTATAGCAATGTTTTATTTTTTATCACTAAGCCATTGGGCCATGTACGGAACTTATATTACGCACAAATTAATGGAAAAAATGCATCATTGTCACCTATTACCTATAGATCAGCAGCCAATCTGAGAAATTTTAGCAATGTTATTCTGGATCTGAAGCAATTCAAATGTTTAATTCTTAGTTACACATCCTCGAAACAAGAAACCAATAAATATATAGAAACATCAGGTCTAAATCATAGCGGAATTCAAATTTAAACTAATACTTGAACTCTCCAGTAACATTTTTATATTACATCAGCCAAGGAGAACAAGGGCTCACACTGATGCAAGTGTTAAACTTTTTGACACTTGGACATCCAATTCACAATGGCTTAAGATTAGATGTCGCTGCAGTTAAACCTATAGTGCTTAGATTAGACACATAGAAGTTAGCTACCAAGAGAAAGAGAGCATAGATCCACGCAAATGTCAACAATCGCGTACCTAATAAATTACATCTCTTGACATGTGCCAAAATCATGTAAATTTAAATTTTTATAGCTTGTAACTTGCACATCCAACCACAACCGCATATAGCACATTTCGTTCCTCAAAGCCAATGTGTTAAAGAAAGCAATTCACTTCAAATCAAGCCACTCCAACACTAGTTTTGACAGTTAAACCAATGTCATTATAGTTAAATTGGCAAATATTTTAGAGATAGCAAGCATTTATATAGACTAAATTTCATTTCTCGGCCAATATTATCGATATCAATTAACATCGACCTAGGAGTCCAAATCCATGACATAATAATGATCACCACTCACCTTGGACACCACATGGAACGTATCGAGCAACAATTCAAGGACCGCCGCTGCCTGAACCCCCCTCAGATTCCCGAGAGCCGAGTCCACCACTTCCCGAAACCCCACCTTCTCCCTGAACTCGACAATGGGCGCCCGCATCCGAGCAACAGCGGAATCAACATCCACGAGCATGGTGCTGAGGCTGACAAAGTCGGCGTAGTCGCGGTTGATGAGGTCAACTAGCTCGGACTTGAGGGAGGAGAGGTGAGATCTGAGCTCCTTGGCGAGGGACTCGAGGGGGTTGAAGGACTTGAGGTCGGCAATGTAAGACTCGGGGTCGAAGGCGGGGCTCAACGAGGAGGGGGACTTGAACCAGAGAGGGGAGGAGTCGTCAATTGGATCGCCGAAGAGGTCAGTCGGGGAGAGGGGAGGGCCGAGATCCGCCATTGTTTGGAGCTCGATTCGGAGAGAAAGCTCGCTTCCTTTTTCAGATCGCCCAGGGTGAAGAAGACTGATACTTGTCACGTAGGAAATTGATCAAGGCACCGCCAGATGAAGGCACCTACGCAAAGTGGTAAAGGAACCCACTAAATTTTAAAAAATGATCAAATGTTCCCTCCCTTCTCTTTCCTCCTCCTTCAAGCCTCCCCCTCACCTCTTCCCCTCCACCACCCGTCATCCATCACCCCTCCCCCACCATCCTCGCCCCCATCCCCTACCCTCTACCCCCTTCCTCCTTTCTCCTCCTGCCCACTCCCCCCCCCCAACGCGTTGCCCGATCTTTCCCCTCTTCCCCCCAGCTTGTGCACCTCTCCTTCCTCCACTTTCCTTGTCGATGCCTGCGCAAGAAAGAAGAGGAATGAGAGGAAGATCACCACCCTCCCCCCAGCCTCCCCCTCTTCCCCTCCCCTCGTGGCGATGCAGTGTTGTTCGGTCATGAATTGCCGAATAGTTGGGGGTGTTCGGTCATTCATGATCGAACAACATTGTAATTGTTTGGCAGCCGAACACTAACAGTGCAGTTCGGTCATGAACGACCGAACACCCCCAATTATTCGACCATGAACAGCCAAACACCACCCAAATTGTTCGACCATGAGAGGACGACGGGGCAGGGGACAGTGGGGGGAAGTCAGGGGAGACGGCGGCGGTGAGGGTGCGGCCAGCGAAGAGAATAAGACGAGAAAAATGACAAACTTTTAAACAGTTGATGAATGTGAGGATGTTTTTAATTTTTCATTTAAGGATAAAACTGTCCAAAAAATTAATGGCGCACTTGTAAATAAGTGATGGTTGTACTCGTCTATTCAGTAGGTGCCTATATCCGCACTCCTAATGCTTAACACGGAGATTTTGTGATTACTACCTGGGTGTTTTGTTATTTAGAAATAGGTGTGGATGTTAATATGCCATGACTCACAAGTAGATTTGTTTGCTTATTGGATCTGGATGTAGGTCCTTCCTTACTCCTTACGTATCCAAACCTGAGTTTGTTTATGGATACTTAAAAGAAAAAAAAATTTCATCACTCTTGCATTACCTTAAGGAAGCTTGACCAAAAAGATAAAAGAGTCTTCTTATGTCTTATATATATATCACATCTCTATTGCAAACTTAGCATTTACTAGCTGATTTTACTGTCCCAGCCTTCTCTATAAATATGAGATAGAAGTATAAGTGTACCTTTTATTGTTGACCCAAAGGTCATTAGTCCTAGTTTTGATGATAACAAAACATATGGAGTTATATTTTTAACAATTTTGTTTAACAAAATTTCAGGTTAACTCTTTATTGCATTTCGGTTTCATCACACGACTCACACGTTTGGAAGCCAAGAAGATTTAAATCCCAGAGCCTAAGCACATAAAAAAGCTTGAGGATCAAGATTGCAAGAGGAGACTATGAGGCTGTTTGTTTCGCGTAAAAGACCGTAATTTGTAAATGACTTACAACCCAGTTATAACTACGGCGTTTGTTTGGACTGTAATTCGTAAAAGACTTATGCAACTCAACTGTCACTCACTTGCAACCCAATTACCACTCACTTACAGTCCAGTTACAGTTAATTTTTTGGTCATGCAAATTTGTATTATTTTTTATATTAATATTATTTTTTTTAATATTTAATATTTTTAATATTTATTTGCAATATTAAAACTTTTTAAATCACCAAATAGTTAAATTTTTGGTCAACTTTTTCACTTACGACTTACATATTACGACAATCAAACACCGTAAAATACAATACACTTTCCCACTTATAACTTTATATTACCAACCAAACACCGTAAAACTTACATGCATGTAATTCATTTACAACTGTAAAAGACTTTACCAATTATGACTTACGAATTACGACCAATTACGACAACCAAACAGGCCCTATATCAAGATTTGTATTTTTACTTTTTGCATTTTAGAAAGGATTTATAGTCTTTTGTTAAAATCAAGATGATATGGCTGATAGCCCTTTTGGGATTGACACATGCACACACATCTTTCATATTCCCAAAGTGTTTTAAAAAGAGTTTAAAACTATTCTCTTTTCCATTTTCAAGATCGAGTTTCAAAAAAATGAGTTTTGAAAAAATCGGTTTTCAATTTAGAGAAGTATTTTTACAAAATATAGTTCTAAATTTGTTTTGTATTGATCCATGATCACACACTGGTTCTATCAAGTCCCTATGACTCTATTTTTGTTTAAAGATCAACGGTTATTTTGTCAGAAAAAGATTGGTTTCAAAAAGATCTCCATATCAAGCTTTTGGCCCTAGGTCAGTCGACCGACCGGTCGACCGTTGGCAGAGTAGAATTGCTCTGTCGGTCGACCGAACAGTCGATCGACATGCACCAAAGTGCATTGTGTGTGCTTCGGTCGACCGTGCGGTCGACCGACTGCAAGAGCTTTGCTCTCAGTTGGGTCCGATCGACCGCCCAGGTCGTCCGATAGAGAGCTTTGCTCTTTGGTTTGGAATAACGGTCGACCGACTGGTCAACCGCTCTCCCTAATGGTCAGAAATCCGACCGTTGGCGACCGATAGAAGGATTTTCTTCTGATTTTTTCCAACGGCTATATTCTGGTTTGTCTTTTACTGGGTCTTTTCCCAACGACCTTTTTGTTCTCCTCATATTTTCGTTCCCTATAAATAGTGGGACTGTAGAAAAACCCTCTAACAAGTTTTAACAAGTTTTAAGAAGTTTGAGAAAGATTTTACAAGTTTACAAGAAGATTTAGTCAAGTTTTAACTTTTTCTTAAAAGATTTTCTTTTGAGCTAAAATTTCACATTCTTGATTTTTAGTTTAAGCCTTCGCTCTACATCTTTACAAGCTATTTTCACTATACAATCCCAAAGAGTTTCATCTCCTCATCTTGATTATAGGATTGTGATTTTGAGCCATTTGTGACCATGTGAAGATCGCCTATTTCCTTCTATTGTGAAGTTGTAGAGGTTGTGGCCTCAAGTGAGCTCCGTTGTTGGTGTTGCGGCACCGTGAAAGAGGACTTGTGAGTCCATTGAGTTCTAATGAGAACTTGTAACAGTTGACGATCTAGTGAGATCGATCATAGTTAAAATTATTCATAGTGTTGAACGCGGAGACGCAGAGCAGTGGCTCCAACCTCGAAACATATCATCGTGTTTGTGATTGCCTGCTCTTTCTCTCTTCGCTCTTCTCTCTCTTTACTTACTTACACACTCATATTGATTACTTATTTGCAAGTATTTCTTATGTTGTGATTGGTATTTGATAAGTTGCTAGCAAGTAAATTTTTATTCCGCATTATTTGTCATTTAGTATAGCCATCACCTATTCACCCCCTCTAGGTGATTTACACTTATAGTATCAATTTGTCATATGACAGAAGGGTCGTCATTGTAGGCTGTCTAAAAATCACCAAGACAAGCCACCAAAACACAGAGATCCAAGATCCAGGCGCAAGGCTAAATGTGACAATCAAGACGCGAGAGATAGCCCGCGTCTCAGCATCAAGGCGCGTCAGCCCGAAGCCCGCGTCTCAGCATCAAGGCGCGTCAGCCCGAAGCCCGCGTCTCAGCATCAAGGCGCGTCAGCCCGAAGCCCGCGTCTCAGCATCAAGGCGCGTCGGCCCGAAGCCCGCGTCTCAGCATCAAGGCGCGTCGGCCCGAAGCCCGCGTCTCAGCATCAAGACGCGTCGGCTCGACACCCACGTCTCGGTTGCAACTACCCCGATTATGGCGCCATCCGCCGCCCATGTAGCGGGGAAGTTGGCCCTCATCGTGGAGCACTTTTAGGGGGCACGATCACCCCCTAAAAACCCTATAAATAGTCCCGTCACTATTGAAGGGAGGAGGACAATCAAAGGAGGACAATCAGAGGACAATTAAGGACGAGAATCAAAGGAAAGGCAGACAACAGCAAAAAAAAAGAGAGATCATCGACAGAGAGAGAGAAAACCCTTCAGCGAGCTTACTGAGTACTAGCCGCTCTTCGCCTACCTCCTCTTCTAGAGTTTTGGTAGACGGAGCTGAGTTACTCCCTCTACCGACCGAAGAGAAGATCCCCGACGGTCCGAACAGTCATCCGGTCAACGGAGAACAAGATTCACTCTCCACCGCCACACGAAGAACCCAGCACTAAACAAAGGGGGAATTCAAGATTCAATATTCCCCCTCCCTTGTAACCGGAAGATTAAGCCGGCTGTAATCTTTTCCATCTGATTCCAGGAAACGTTACACCAGCCGAACCCCTCTCCCGTGTCAAACAAGAGATGGCGACTCCGCTGGGGACTACTTTCGTCACTGACGAACAGATCGTGGCGCAGGATGATGTTCTCCGTAAGGGGAAGATGGTCGAAACACTCGTTGTCGAGTTCGACCAGGCGAAATATGAAGAGTTCCTCTCTTCTGGCTCCAAGAGCCCAAAGACCCGCGTCTGCCGCAGGGTCTCAACTGAGAAGCTACCCGAAGCCCAATCTGAGGCTCTGCTGGGTGCCGATGCCCACTGTGCCAATACAAGTTCACGCGCCAACGCCTCCCAGAAGGCCCGCGTGGTCCCAGGCACCACTGCTGCTGCGATCAACTGCGTCGCGCAGAATACCCGCGTCAACGTCTCTCAGGAGACCCGCGTGGTGAACACTCTTGGTTCTATAAACCAGGATGTTGTTGGTTTCTCTCCACCTCCTCGACGCAACCGGAATGCTGAGCGTCGACAGAGGAGACGCGCGCGTCAACTCCAAGTCGGAACCGTTGGTTGTCTGACTGGGGGTGGACGCGGCGTACAATCTGATGCCTTGCCCGCACCTCGTCCAGTGCGTGAGATCCGCGTTTGGCGACCCAAACGCGAGACCCCTCAAGTTGAGTCCTCTGAGGACCAACTCATCAAACGCCAGGGTGAAACCTCCGCGTCTTTTCAAACGCAGGAAGTACGCACTCATAGGCGTGGGGCCCAGCAGCCCACTCTCTCTCAAGCAACTCTGCCTAAACGCATCAGGCAGCAACGCGAGACTCGCGCGCGCGCGTCATACAGCCGCGTCATGAGAGCCGCGTCCCTGAAGTCTGCGTCCAGGCTGAACAGCACATGACTGTCTCCCGTCTTCGACGTTGCGAGACCAGTCTCTTTAATCCCCTCCCACGGATTTGAGGGATTATTTGACAAGGAAAAGAAGTGCCAATCAAGCCACTTCGTCATGCTGCTGTCAACAACTCATCCATATGCTCTCTGGATGCCATTATGGATCAGGCGTGCACCAGCAGTCCTTAATTAGACAGCTGACCCTGATTCCCCCGTCAGCCAAAGAAGACGCTCCCACAGGAGGAGAACCTTCTCAGATGTTGAATACCCGGAGCTTACTGCAAACATGACTAGCAGAAGCAAGGGAAAACAACCAATGGTCAACTCAGAGGAATCTGACTCTGAGCCGGAAGGGTGTATCAACACACTCGCACCCGGACAGGGGCCATTCCCCCAGTTGACTATAATGCCTTAGCTCGCGGCATTAGAATGGGTGATTCTCACTCCGCTATAGTGGAGTCGCAGGCTTCAAACTCTTCCGTCGAGAAGGAGGCTTCCGCCTACATGGCAGACACTCCTGAGGAGACGGCCAGGCGTTTAGAACAGACGCAGAAGCACCAGATGGATATAATCGCCTCTCAACAGAGATCCATTGACTCCCTTAAGCATATGCTTGAGAAATTGCTTGAAGAAAGAGCGAGATCTCCTCCTAGACGGCCGAAGGGGAAAGGGAGAAAGGGAGGAAGCCCACCCTCCGAATCTTCCGACGAGACACGACGATCTACCTCGGATGTGTCCAAGCCCTCGTCGCAGGCAAGAAGCGACCAAGACCAGGAGAAGACTCATGCTAAGAGGATGAGTCAATTGGAACGACGCCTCGAGGCCCTTGCCAGTCGCAAAGACCTCCAAGAAGTTGGAGTGGTCCGGCCCTATCCAGCTGAGTGGGATCTAGTCCCGTACCCTCCTAAATTCAAGGCTCCAACCCTCCAAGCATTCGACGGGAAGGGGTCACCCAACCAGCACATCTACTACTTCAAATCCCAGACTGGGAATGTGGTAAATAATGACGCCATCCTGGCGCGACTGTTCATCGGCACCCTGAAAGGGTTGGCTTTTGAGTGGTTTATGAAGCTCCCGGAGGGTTCTATCAAGAACTGGGGGGATCTAGAGAAGCTGTTCTTGACACGCTTCTTCGAAGACGACTCCGAAGTCACAATGCCCACCCTTTTAGCTACCAAACAGCGGAGAGGGGAGTCCGTCAAATCTTTCGTGGAAAGATTTCGGAACACGGCACTCCGGTGCCCAAGCGGTATGACCCAGGCATGCCGCCACAATCTCCAAACCTCACTCCTTGCTCAAATAGGAGTTGCTGAAAGCCGCACCTGGAAGCAGTTAGTCCAACAAGGTGAACAGGCTGAGGAGATTGTTGCCCGTGTCAAGGCAGAGGAAGGCAAGCTGCGGCCGGAAAGGTCGACAAGGCGTGCACCGGCACCAGACACCTCCCTCCAGACGAAGCGGAAGGATAATTTGGCGACGGAGACCAAATCTCCCGCCAAACCTCAAACAGGCAGGGCAAGTGGCTCTTCAAGCCAGCCACGCCCCAACAAGCAGTATTCCTTCAAGGAGGAACACGTCGATTCGCTCTTCAAGCTACTCAACAAGAGCAATCGGCTGAAACTCCCTGAAATTAGACGCCCGGAGGAAGTCGGCAAGACCGACAATCCCAACTACTGCATGTACCACAGGATGTTGGGACATCCTACCAAAAGCTGCTACGTCTTCAAGGACATTCTTCAGGCTTTGATTGACGCGGAGGTGCTCAAGCTCCGACCAGAGCAGAAGAAGGTCACGGCCAATGTAACGTCGGTTCTCCAGTTCGGGAGACAACCTCCAACGCCAGCGGGGGTAACTCCTATTCCAAGAGGAGAATTAAGAGTGGTCAACACAGACCCTCACCAGCAGCAGGAGAAGGGCTTGGTAGCCGTCCCTACACCTCAGGGGGAAACCATGTGGGTCCACCCTGACCTCATCGATGAACAACAATGGACTACTTGACCAACAGGAAGTCCAAAGGCAAGGCAAAAGCTTCGTCCTGCCATGTGGTATGTGCTTCCTCCCGAGAAGCAGAGGATGATGTTCCCTCGCTGACTGATTTAGAAGAGGAAATAATAGTCCTGGCCGCAGAGCCCAGCCAACCGATGGCGGGGACCCGTTCAGGACAGGCATACTTGAAGCAGTACGGCGAGACGGCAGCGGCTTCTCCGCAACCAGCCGTAGAATCAGCCAAGCCCTCCACGAAGCCACCGGTGGCAAAGCAGAAGGAGACTCGATTCTCTCGAGCCCTTCCAAAAGGTGCAGCGGAAGGATCCTCGACACCTTACCACTTCGATGTCTTGGCTCAACTAGCCAACATCCCGGCACGCATCACCTTGTATGAACTCCTGAGGCTATCAAAGTCAACCAGAGAGGCTCTGCAAGAAGCTCTGGCGAATGCTGAGGCCTTCGTGACCCAGGTGCCGAAGGAGGAAGATGTAGAGGACTGCCTCCACACTTCCCAGAATGCCCCCTGCATCACCTTCACGGCAGATGATATGCAGGTGAAAGGGAAACATGATCGACCCCTGTACTTCACAGGTTACATCGGATCATCTGAGGTGAACCGCATTCAGGTAGATCCAGAGTCCGCATTGAGCATTATGCCCCGCCGAGTCATGCAACACCTCGGCATCCCTACCCACCGTCTGAGCCCTACACAGACGACCATCTACGGGTTCAATGCCAATGGCACCCGTCCAATGGGGAAGATCAAGCTCAAGTGCCAGATTGGGAGCCTCAAGTCGGAGGTGACATGCTATGTCATCGACGCCGACACTTCCTACAATCTGCTGCTAGGACGACCATGGATCCACCGCAACTCCATCGTTCCCTCCACTCTTCACCAAGTCATGAAATACATTGACGCGAGTGGGAAGGTGCAAACGTTGGTTGCCGAAAGGTATCCGTTCAAGGGAGTCGAGAATTATTTCACGGATTCCCTTTTATATCAGGATCCGGTAGATGAAACCCCGCAACTGGAGGCGCCAGACTCTGGTAATGAGGCTGACACTGAGCCCGAGCAAGAAAAGTGCCTGTGGGAGTTAAAACCACTTGTAAAGAACACTAATAAGCTCGATGTTGATAATACCACCGACGATGCAGGCGGTTGGTATATTAATGAGAATCTAGACTTTGAATATTTTTCTGCGTGTGCATCCGATTCAATACCGTCGGATACTACTACCGACGTAGACGATGACATCTGGTCGGCAATGGATGCTTTGACATCATTGCATGTACCAGTAAAATCATCTTTCGGGACATACCAGGATAATGGTGATGCGCAGGAATCTATATTCTTGGTTCCAGCAAGACGAAAAGGCCAAAGACCGATACTTTTTGGGCGAATCTCGTCTGAACCAATGCCCCGCGAAGAATCGGAAAGCGAGGAGGAATCCCCTCAGCTCGACCATTATGAATCGAAAGCACTCAGAATGATGAAGCAAATGGGGTACGATATAACCAACAAGCCCGGGTTGAACTTCGGCAAAGGAAGGAGGACGCTACTTCGATCCTTTGTGCCAAAAGGGAAGGCCCCTGATTATTATCATCGGACGCGCAGGGGGTTGGGCTATGTATCAACTCCGGTCCCATCAGCCTCTGATTCTCGAGGATCGTCGAGCAACGATTGCTCTTCAGACACGTCATCATGGGAGTCAGATGTCAGTGTCGGCAACATCTTTAAAGGGCTTTCAGTAAACATGGTTTCAACAGGCCATCTGGAAGATGAAGTTGAAGAAATGATCCAACCTGATACAGATCCTTGGATCAAGCATTTAAATGCTCTTTGGGATATCCGCTTTGAACAGCGTGAGCCACGCACAGATGACAAGGTTGTTCAGATCAACCTAGGAGATGAGACCAACCCCAAGCCCATCTTCATAAGTGACGGCCTGTCGCCTCCAGAGAAGAAGGATTTAATATCTCTTGTACAAGAGTATATAGATGTCTTCGCCTGGAATTATGAGGACATGCCTGGACTTGATCCTCAAGTGGCTATGCATCGCCTCAACATCAATCCGGACATGAAGCCTGTTAAACAACAGCAGCGACGGTTCCGTCCAGAGATAATGGAGGCAATTCAATCAGAAGTCAGAAAGCTCATCGATTCTGGCTTCATCCGGGAAGAACAACATCCCGACTGGGTAGCCAACATCGTCCCCGTCAACAATGTGGCAGAATACAACGCTCTTTTGATTGGGATGCAATTCGCCGATGAGATTGGCGTTAAAATCTCGAGGCTTACGGTGACTCTAAACTCATCGTCAGTCAAGTTCGCGGAGAGTACGAGGCCAGACATGAAGATCTAGTACCCTACTACAACGCGACAATTCACATGGCCGAAAGGTTTTCAAACTTCTACATGGACCATGTACCGCGCAGGCAAAATGCACATGCGGATGCACTCGCATCCCTCGCTGCTTCTTTAGCTCTTCCAGCTGGAGCAATGGAGAAAGTATTCGTCTATAGCCACGACCTATACTGTCCAAAAATTCCCCTCGGAGACTATCCGGGGTCAGCGGAAGATCGTCGCGGTAAAGAAACACTTGAAGTGTCAACCGGTCTAGAGCTTAAAGACTGGCGATTCCCCTACATTGATTTTGTCTTATACGGCATTCTGCCCGAAGACACCAAGGAGGCTGCCGCCATTCGGAGGAAAGCCCCAGATTCTACTATAATGCGATTTCGCGAACATTGTATCGTCGATCGCATGACGGGATCCTGCTCCGATGCCTCTCATCAAAAGAAGCCCAAGGAGTATTGAAAGAAGCCCACGATGGTACTTGTGGAGCTCATCAACCTGGCCCGAAATTGGCACATCGACTCCAAAGGATGGGTTACTATTGGCCCAAGATGATTGCCGATGCTGTCGCTTATGCTAAGAGGTGTTACGCCTGCCAAATACACGGCGATTTCATCCATCAAGCACCAGGGTACCTCCACTCAACGACCTCTACTTGGCCGTTTGAAATGTGGGGGATGGACGTGGTTGGCCCTATCAGCCCACCATCATCGAAAGGACATCGGTTCATTCTAGCGATAACCGATTACTTCTCTAAGTGGGCCGAAGCTATCCCTTTGAAAGAGGTGAAATCTTCTAACGTGATCAAGTTCGTGAAACATCACGTTATTTACCGCTTCGGTGTGCCTCGGCGTATCATCCATGACAATGGACCCCAGTTCATCAGCCAGGCTTTCCAGAGATTCTGCGCGAAGTTCAGAATCCAGAGTGTGTCCTCAACGGCATACTATCCTGCTGCTAACGGTCTTGCAGAAGCCTTCAACAAGACTATTGGCAAGCTTCTCAAAAAGTTCGTCTCGAAAAGTCAACGAGACTGGGACGACAAGCTGGGTGAATGCTTATGGGCCTACCGCACAACGGTGCGAACCCCAACTAAAGCCACGCCATTTTCCTTGGTATACGGATGCGAAGCCGTCCTTCCATTGGAAATACAAATTCCCTCTCTACGCGTCGCCTTGACAGCGGAAATGACAACTGAGGAGAAGCATCAGCAGCGACTCCAGGAGTTGGAAGCCTTAGACGACAAACGTTTGCAGGCCCAACAACAAATCGAGCTTTACCAAGCTCGTATCACCAGAGCCTTCAACAAGAAAGTCAAAACGCGAACTTTCAAGAAAGGCGACCTTGTCTTAGCTGTCCGAAGACCCATGGTCATGACGCACAAGACAAAAGGAAAATTTCAGCCCAAATGGGAAGGACCATTTGTAGTAGAGTCAGTCTACTCAAATGGATCATATCGCCTCATAACTTCAAATGGCGATACACTCATGATGCCGATCAATGGCAAATTCTTGAAGAAGTACTATCCTTAATAGTACTCTTCTTCCGATCAAGTTAAAAGTACACCTCTGATCAAACATCCGACGCCCTCGACGGCTAAGGATAGAGGAAAATGTTGGCCTTTAAGCCCGACATAAATCCTTGACAACTCATCATGCTGAGGGGAATAGCATGACTAGCCCAACTCAAACGGTAGTTGGTAAAGGCATGTCAATCCCGTTGACAGCTGAGGATTTGCTAAAAATCCTAAGGGACACGTTCCCATTTGATCCGACGCCCTCGACGGCTAAGGATAGAGGAAAATGTTGGCCTTTAAGCCCAACATAAGTCCTCGACAACTCATCATGCTGAGGGGAATAGCATGGCTAGCCCAACTCAAACGGTAGTTGGTAAAGGCATGTCAAATCCGTTGATAGCTGAGGGTTTGCTAAAAATCCTAAGTGGACTCGAGTCCACTCTTTCCTCCAAAATCCCTTACCAATTCTCGTCCATAGAATGGTAGGACCACAAAGTGCAATCATTACTACGTTAACACTATACCTCTGGTAATGAATACCCTTTGTTGGGTATAAACTTTGCTTGTTAACTCTGCATAGAGTAACAAACTCTCAAATTTGCCAAGTTAACACTATACCTCTGGCATTTCAAATTCCACTTGTCAATTCTCATCAATAGAATGACAGGTCCTCAAATTGCTCTTAATCACGAGCCAATTCTTGTCAAGTTAACATTACACCTCTGACAAACTACTGTTTAAGTTAACATTACACTTCTAAGCAGTACATCAAGTGCCTGTCAAGTTAATATCACACCTCTGATAGTCACCTTTCTTCAGACTTCCGTATCGAAGCTGAAATGGGCGATGCCAAGTTAACACTACACTTCTAGCATCCGAGTCATCGCTAAGTTCAACAATACACCTATGGCCATGACCTTTCCTCGACTTCTTCGTCTAAGCCGAGATGACCTATGCTAAGTTCAACATCACACCTCTAGCATTACCTCACTGTTAAGTTAAACATTACACCTATGACAGTAACATTCTGAGTTAAGTTAATATCACACCTCTGACTCACATCCTTGTCGAGTTAACACCACACTTCTGACAAGACTATCTCCAACCCGTTAAGTTAATATCACACCTCTAACGGTAAAAGCTTTACTAGATTCCTCGTGGGTCTAGTTTCACTTGTTATTCTCTTCAACAGAATAACAGGTCCACCTAAAGACATTGTTAGGTTAACATTACACCGCTGACAATGTTTTATCAAATTCCCCAGCTGACCTTGAATCAAGTCAATCCTAGACACTTGACAAAAGTTCACCTTCTCTGGGAGTACGCATTCCCCCTGCCACTTTCTTTTATAAAGTGGCGGGTCTACCAAAATCATTCTTTTGCTTCTAAAACAAAACATTCAAGACAACAGAAAGAGGCAAAAAGAAAAGTGTCACTTTTATTCATATCCAAACACATGAAAGTGATACAAAACGCTCTCTTATACAATAAGATTGAGTGTTACAATTAAGGAGTACAAAGAAGTCCTTCTCTCTCTCTGAGGCCGTACTCACTCCTTGAAGCCGCATCTGATCCTGAGTGCATGATGTCTGGAGAAATGCCGAATTGTGGCGACTGTTGGAACCGATTGCACTTTGATGCACGACGCCAACTTCGAAAGCGCCCTAGCTGACTAAGCCAGGAGCAATGGTGTTCTTGAGGTCCGGTGGCAACAGAAGAGCCTGCAACCCTTCGTTCAAGAGTTGATCTTTCCCCCGCAGGCCATCCAAAGGACATGGACTGTCCTTGATGTTACTTCTGGGATGGGAGAGGAAGAGGATCCTCTCCGCCACCGCAACCGCCGGAACCTCCTCGCCGTCATACTTGACCTGACCATCTCTTGCCATCAGGCAAGAGTGGTGCAGGAGATCTGAAGAGACCTTGGCGAGATTTGGGTCCTCGTCAGAGATATAATTTACTCTCTTACAAACGACGAGGACCATAATTTACTCTCTTACAAACGAACATTGAGCAAGCTCGCCGGTTGAAGCACTCTTCCAGGAGACCAGCGAACCTGCAAAGAACAAATAAGAGAATCAGAAAATCTGGAACTTAGTATACTTTAACAAAAGAAAACTAAGTAACAGACGCGGCAGTCATTGAAGACTTCAGACGCGGAAATGATCTGCACAGTCAAACCACCGCGTCAGCAGAAACAGACGCGAGTCAAAACTGTGCCACTCCCAGGATCCAAACGCGGTCTCAGTTTGCACCCTCGTCTAATATACTAGACGCGAAAAACTTCAAACGCCGAAAATTGCCATCTCTCTGTTGGGTGAACAGGAGTTGCAAGATTCAGGTCTGAAACGCGCCAAGGCAATAGCCATGAGCAAAGCCAGCGTCAAGAGCCCGCGTTCAGAAAAGTTCAAGTCACCGGCGCAAATTCCAGAATAGGAATGCACCAGGATTTCATTCAGATGGCTATGCCAAAGTACAGGCTATGGACATCATCGGGGTGACATACCAGCAGAGGCCTCTGTCCAGAGTTGGCCTCTCTGCATCCAAACGCGGGCGCGCAAGATGACATGAGGGAGGATTCCTTCTGAAGAGACCAAACAGAAGCATAAGAGCTCTGGGTCATCTTCATCCGCGGAGTCACCTTCATCCATGAAGACAGGGACCTTGTTAGAAGCTTTAGAGGAGGCGAGGTCTCTCAGGGCAAAACAAATGAAAACAGTTTAAGATTGGATTATTGAAGAGGGAGAGGGTGCACTCTATTTATAGGCACTCCCTAATAACTGTCATTAATGGGGCATCAATCGGAACCGTCGCGCACAACTGTCAAAGCCCAATCAGAAACGGACGCGTGGAACGCTGCTTTGGAAACCGTCGAAGTACGCCGGTTTTTCAACCGCCAGCGTCGGTTCCGCATGCAAGAGCATTAACGCCTGAACCCAATAAGAGGCTGACGCGTGGATAACTGTCTTGGGAAGCAACGGATGACCCGGAACCCCAATCGACAGTGAAGACTTGACGTTCAAAGATCTCCTAAAAATCTTTTAAGTCATGCTGCATTGAACGCAGATGGGAAAGTCGCTCGAGGCTGCGTATCCCGTGTCTGATCGATCCGCGTCTTTCTTAGCAAGACAGATTCGCGTTATTCAGACCGCGTTTCACTCTGTGATTGACGCTGCGTCTCACTCCATGGACTGACGACCGCGTCTCACTTTATGGATCAATGCTGCGTCTCATCAAGAAGACCGCGTATCACTCTGAGATTGATGCTGCGTCTCATCAAAAGGGACTTAGTAAATCTAAGTTCCTGTGGACTGACGACCGCGTCTCACTTTATGGATCAATGTCGCGTCTCATTAAGAAGACTCAGAGTCAAGGTCGCGTTTCATTAACAGGACTTAGTCTTACCTAAGTGCCAGTTAGCAAGGAGTTGGATTCGCCTACAGCTGAGCAAAGAAGATGGAGCAAAATTTTTCAAACTTTTATTATAAACAGTAAAAATGGATACAAACACTCTAAACAGAGTGTCCTCTTCTTTACAAAAAAGGGGGAAAAGAAAAGAAGGCTAAATGTCCTGGTTCGCCAAGGTACGGATTTGTTCCCTAAGGCGGTGAATCTCGTGTTGGCGCGTCCTTTCAGCTTCCATAATAGCCCGGTTCCGCAGCTCCTCTTCGGATAAGAAATTTCTTGCGGCCAGCTGCGTTCGCAGAGATTCCACCCTGGAAGAATGTAGAGACAGACTCTCTTCAGCTCGCGCCCTAGCAGCTTGTTGCTCCTCTAGCTGTTTTTTGATGATAGCAAGCTTTTCCTCATTGAGCGCAAGCACCACTTCTGCCTTGGCAATGGTGTCCCGAGCCCTGATGATGACTTGCTCTGTGCTCTGCATGACAAGCTCGGATTCCCTTGAATCGCCAGCTAGTTTCTGACATTCAGCCTGGGAATATTCGAGATTGCGGATCTCTGCAGCGATTTGTGCCTCCGCTTCCTGTCGCTCTCGTTCTTGAGCACCTAGGAGCCTAGTCAGGGTGGCCTGGGCCTCACTAAAAGAGCCAGCATCTTCCAGAGACTCCAGCTCCTGCAGGTAGTCTCCCAGTTGCTCTACCACCCGTAGACACGCCTTGGCAAGTGAAGGGCCTCCAGTTAATTCGACGTTCACGGCCAGATTTTTAAGAAGCGTCTGGGCAAATTGGAACGTGCTGTTTCCACGTAAGATGAGATCAATACATGATCCCATCGAAGCGAAGAATTGCTGCACCATCTGACGTGCCAGTTCCCCCATGTCTTCACCACCTGGGAAGCTTCCCGACCCCTTTTCTGTCACAGGATAGGGGATATAAGGCGGATCTTCTCGCACAAGAGTCGTGCTGGCCGTCGAGACAGCAAGAGCTGGACCGGCCGCTGACGCTTCCGGAGGTACTACCTCTGCAGGAACCTCCACGACCAATGAGGGAGTAGTAAGCACGACCTCCTCAGAAACCTCCACCGAGACCTGAGCTGTATGGCCTTCTGGAAGGGTGCCAACCATCGGACCCTCCACCTGAACCCCCTCGGTCCTCTCTGCAAGTTATCGCGATGTTAGCCACAATGATAGAAGAGCTAAACATTTAAAGCATCAGAGCTGCCTTACCAGGTTGGAGGTCCAGAGACGTCGAATCCTACGGAGCGGAAGTCTCCTCGGCTTCAGCAGTAACCTCCTCGCCTGGCAGAGTGAGAGCCTCCTCAGCCTCAGTGGTTACTTCCTCTTCTGGCAGAGTGGAAGGCTCCCCAATTTCAACAGCTGCCCCCTTTGAGGGTATCTCAGCAGCCGAGACCTCAATCCCCTCGGGCCGGGTCAACTCTTTCACCATCTCCTCGATACGCGAGGAGGTTGTAGCCTCAGCATCTTCGGCTGGCCCTGCAGCATAAAAGAAGAATGTTAGAACACCCTCTTCAATATGCAAAGAGAAAATTAGACAAAAGATGGAAAGAATACCTTCAGTAGGGATAATCGCCAGCGATGGTGCAGTCGATGGCTCACCCTCATGTATTTCCTCCTCCGAGATGTGGAAGAATTTGCTCTGATCAGGAAGAGCGGGTTCATCGCCATAGTCGGTCTCGTCTTCGAAGTCGCTTTCCCCCGATAACGAAGAAGACGACAGCGCAACACGAGGAAGCTCCGCAACAGGAGCCTTACCTCCAATTACCCCAGTGGTAGGACTAGGGTCGACTGCCCTAAGACTGGAAATGAAGATGCTAGGAGACCCCGGCTGCTGTGCCTCGTCTCTCCCATCATGAGCAGAAGAAGGCTCGGGTTGAGCTGAGAGGCCTGCAATCTCAACATCCCCTCCAGTCATTATGTCAACCTCCAGTGACTCGTCATCTTCGGCGGCGGTGGACTCTTCAACAAGCTCCCCTTCCTCCACGGTCTTGCTGCGCGACCTAGGAGCACGGACTAGGGTGGGGAAATCTTCATCTTCCGACGGTTCCTCAACCCTAACAGGGACGTCTTCAGGAGGAGCCTCAACTCTGGCAGAGATGTCTCCGGATTGAGAGACTTCAGCCGTTAAGTCCCTCCGAGCCTTCTTTGGGGCAGGCTCAGCGATAGAAGCAGAGCGTCGATGACGCTTGCTCGCCAACTGCTTAGACCTCCTGGCCCGCGGCTCCTCCCTCCTGGCTGGTGGCTCCACCCTTGTCGCTGGTGGCTCTGCCCTTGCCGGTCGCGGCTCCGCCCTCACTGCTGGGGGCTCCCTCCTCGATCTTCGCCCGACCTCCTTTTGGGCCTTCAGGTACTGTTCTACGAGTTTCGTCGGTTTACTAGAATCAGTCCTGGCCTCGAGACTTGCATTGATGCTCTCAATGCATGAAGACGCCGGGAAAAAGTCTGGCGTTTGGATGGCTTGAGAGTACCAAGTACAGAAGCTGAAACTCGTACGGCACTTGGGCCCCTCGAGAGGTAGACGAAAAGATACTCCCGTCCCTCCAGCCACACTATAGTACCAGGCCCGAGCACCCTCGAACAGGTTCCCTTCGAAGGCGAGTCTAGCATTGGGGTTCCCGACATAGAGCTGATCATAGCCGAACTGTCGAGCAAAGCGACTCGGCATGTACGGCTCAATGGTACATGACGTCCCTTGCCGGAAAAGCACATATCCGGGCCGGATATTTAGCAACCACCAGAAGGCCCCCGCGGATAACCTCGTGAAGTCATCTGGGCCAACAGAATCAACAAGTAGATCCCCGAAAGATGCATCAGGGATCTGGAGGAGGCAGCGATTGAGCTGGTAGTTGGCAGGGTCTGAAAGGCACTTCCGGACGTAATATATGTAAGGATCACGCCATTTTGAACCCTCCAACCGCTGTACGAAAGGGACAGAATTCTCCCTCCAACGCGCTGCCATCATCAAAGAAGGGCAATGCATCACGTACCAAGCAATAAGGTACGTGTAAGGCAGCTCGACACGAGGGTTGGGACGCTTCACCGTCGGACTCCCCTCTGAGTCAACATACGGCTTTCCCTCGGAGTCTGCCGTTTTTGGTGGCTCGCAGAAACTCTTAGTGAGCGCCCGCAACCCGCTCTGAATACCAGCCGCCACGGCCGGGAGAAGGGGTATGGGGTTCCCATGAGCCAGGAGCACCGCCGGGTACACCACGTCAGCAACAATGACTTCATGCGGCAGTGTGGGCACCACACAGCGCTTCAGCCACAGCATCAGAAAGCCCGCCAACAGCGCTCGATCGGAGATAGGAGTCCGGGCTTGATGGTGAAAACTTTCAAAAACCAAGTCAGGGTCGAAACCGTCCTCGTTCGACTCCGTGGTGTAGAAGCTGTTCGGAGCCTGGTCGATCCTGTCTTCAATCTCCCTGTCAGAGCTGGGATCCAATCGGGTTATCCGATGGTCTTTGGTGTTGACATTATTGAACAAGTAACTGGCCCAAGACAGTTGCTTGACTCCCTGCGACCGCCATTTGGTTATCTGGCCGCAAATGTGGAAGTGACATAGCACTTCCCAGTAGGTCTCATATATGAGGGGAAACTCCTCCTTCACATAGCGAAGCTCCACAGCGGTCGGGACATATTCCTCATAGGGAATATCCCCTGTCGACAGCCCCGAGACCTCGTGCAGCTCGTGCAAAGCAAGGCCCATCTCTCCGACCGGAGTGAAGAACGTCCCGTCGAAGGATTATAACGCTCTAGAATCCCGAAGAAGTTCTGAGAGCTTTGAGGGATCCCCCACTGCACGGCCCTGACTGCCGAGTACAGCCCCACACGCTTTAGCAGGTCCCCGAGCTCGGTAAGGACAAAGCCGACCATCCTGCCCCACCAATAGTTCTCCGTGGAACGGACCCACCCCGGCGCACGGAACCCAACCGGGTAGTCACCCTCCGCCTCCATGAAGGCGTTGAGGAAGGTAGTGCCAAGTTGTGGTATCTCCCCGGCTGGAACCTCAGTCCTGCGCGACCCAGGGAAAAGGCCGATACTGACCTGTCATGACTATCATGACGGTATACTTTGTGGGAGCCCAAATCACCGAGAGTGACCTCAGGAACATATCGAGCAAGGTCCCATTCCATCTTCCGAGGGACGGACATATGCTGGAAGTAGGACAGCGGGAACATCCTCTCCATGTCTGGAAGAAAGAATCTTCCACCCTTTATCTGACGGAGCCATTTGTAAGTCCCGTCATATACGCTATGGCCGCCCTCGTGGATACGATCTCCGAAGAAGAAGGCAGGCTTCTCCAGCTTGATGCCAGCATCTGTTGCGAATGCTGCATCAGTCATAAACACCCGAAGAGTTCTCATGTCAACATTTGAGAGCCTCTCTCTGCGATCCGGTGATTTGTCAGCAGTCACAGGAACAGTCCTTTGCAATACAAAAGTCAAATCCCGGTCAGCACCACCTATATGACCAAAGTGGCACTTCTTGGCGAGTGAAGTAGCAGAGCGTGGCGCTGCAAAAAGAAAAGGACACTTAGTTAGATACTCTATCAAAAGCATAGAAAAAAAATGCTAAGTGTTCATAATCCGAACGCAGAAGAGACACTGGACGCGGGAATTATCAAATTCGCGTCCAGACCTGCGCATCCACGCAGAAGAGACACTGGACGCAGGAGTTATAAAATCCGCGTCCAGACCTGCGCATCCACACAGAAGAGGCACTGGACGCAGGAATTATCAAATCCGCGTCCAGACCTATGGGATCGGCGTCTCCACAACATTCTCCTTGATGTCACTTCTGGGGTGCGAAAAGAAGGGAGTTATCCACCTTAACCTTTCCACTACCATAATCGCAAGAAGTTAAGGAGGGTAACCCCCTTCCTTTCACATCCCCAGATGTCGAAGTACTTGGACTCAGGTGCCAGATTCATCAAAATCAGCAGCTGATGAAACAGAACGCAAGGATCAAATCCGCGTTCTGTAAACTAAGTCCGCGTCTGAACCCTTCACAAATAGAAAATATTCTAAGTGAAGAATCTGAAGCGCAGGACTCAAGCGCGCGAGGGTCCAAACCCGCGCCTCGGTTATCATCCCAAAGACTGCGTCTGGGAATCAAACACGATTTGAAACTCACGTGTTAAGGGTTCTTAAAAGTTCTTTGAACTTTCTTTAATGGAGAAACTTCCGCCTAAGAGGCCTTTACCTTGGAGACCTGGGAGAACGACGTCCTGTGCAGCGGAGGAGCCGCCCCTCTGGGCCTCGGCGACGGTCGCCTTTGAGGACGATGCAGTTGGCTTAGTCTTGGGTGCCATTGATGTTCAGAAATCCGAGCAAGGAGATGAACAACTTCGAAGATGAACAGAGAAGGAAATTCTTTTTCTCAGCGAGTGCGTTCGGAGAAGAAGATGCATCTCTCCAACTGTTGCCTTTTATAGGCACAGGGATTCGCGAAGATACGCGGCGCATGGCCCGGTAGACGATGCAGCGAGTCGCCGCTTGACGCGTGTAACCAAATCATTTCTGAACGGCGAAGATCATGCGTCGCAACCCCGCCACGAGTCAGCAGTCGACACGTGGAGCAGTTCATTTAATGAACCAGGAAATCCGCGCGCCAAAAGGCGAAATTTCGCCAGTTCCCTAGGCCAGCTGGCGGCGTAATCATGACATGGCACAGAATTCGCGCCCAAGAACGCACCTCCTCGATGGACATGCCACGTCAGCCTCTCCATGAATGCATTCGGAAGGTCGCGTCTCTCTAAGAAATTCGCGTCCTTCCAGTCTGGCCAAATATCGCGTCTGCCTTCTGAAGATCAGTCGCGTCTCCATTACCAAAGGACGCAAATCGCGCCTTTACAGCAGTACCATCTCTGCTTTTTGAAAAAGAACCTGCGTTTGGCCTCCTGCTTCTGCAAAATCAGTTCAACAGTACACTGACGCAAGCAGACGACCAACCACTCCTGGCTTAAAGCACGCCAGTGACAGACTAAAAGCAATCGGGGAGTTTAGACTGTGCATCTAAACACTCAACATGATCAACTCTGGGGGCTTCAAAGAGTTCAACAGTACACTCACCAACTCCAGATAAGATCAAACCCGGAGCATCAACAGTCTAGTCATGAAGGCGAACTCAGCTAGAATCCAAAGTATTTCGAAATCCGTCCCAGTTAACTGCGGAATGTCGAAAACTTTGGAGGGGGTTCTGTAGGCTGTCTAAAAATCACCAAGACAAGCCACCAAAACACAGAGATCCAAGATCCAGGCGCAAGGCTAAATGTGACAATCAAGACGCGAGAGATAGCCCGCGTCTCAGCATCAAGGCGCGTCAGCCCGAAGCCCGCGTCTCAGCATCAAGGCGCGTCAGCCCGAAGCCCGCGTCTCAGCATCAAGGCGCGTCGGCCCGAAGCCCGCGTCTCAGCATCAAGGCGCGTCGGCCCGAAGCCCGCGTCTCAGCATCAAGGCGCGTCGGCCCGAAGCCCGCGTCTCAGCATCAAGACGCGTCGGCTCGACACCCACGTCTCGGTTGCAACTACCCCGATTATGGCGCCATCCGCCGCCCATGTAGCGGGAAGTTGGCCCTCATCGTGGAGCACTTTTAGGAGGCACGATCACCCCCTAAAAACCCTATAAATAGTCCCGTCACTATTGAAGGGAGGAGGACAATCAAAGGAGGACATCAGAGGACAATTAAGGACGAGAATCAAAGGAAAGGCAGACAACAGCAAAAAAAAAAGAGATCATCGACAGAAGAGAGAGAAAACCCTTCAACGAGCTTACTGAGTACTAGCCGCTCTTCGCCTACCTCCTCTTCTAGAGTTTTGGTAGACGGAGCTGAGTTACTCCCTCTACCGACCGAAGAGAAGATCCCCGACGGTCCGAACAGTCATCCGGTCAACGGAGAACAAGATTCACTCTCCACCGCCACACGAAGAACCCAGCACTAAATAAAGGGGGAATTCAAGATTCAATATTCCCCCTCCCTTGTAACCGGAAGGTTAAGCCGGCTGTAATCTTTTCCATCTGATTTCAGGAAACGTTACACCAGCCGAACCCCTCTCCGTGTCAAACAGTCATCCTCTTAAATGTGTGATTTCAATTGTGCCAACAATCTGTTAAGAGTCTCCATTAATCTATAAATCCATCTTTAACTTATGAGTTGCACGAGACAAACTTTCCCTCCTTCAATTGTTGCCATTGATATATCATGTGCATGTCACATAGATGCAAAAAAGACTTTCTACATTATATCTCAACAATGTTCTAAAAAACGGTTTTAGTACGTGCGCGGTCCGGGAGCGCATAATACTTAAACGGTTTAAACGGTGAATAAACAGATTACATGTTTTATTATTATTTAATATATAAATATTATAATACTTAAAACATACAAATATGAATTCTATAAACTCTCAATAAAATCATAAAAGATATAACAAACATAACTTGAAAATTCAATTGCTAGTACTAAGAAGAATTTAAAGTAATAATGCCAATCAGTTAAAGTACATCAATGTACCTCCATTTAGAAAAGTAATAATGGATCAGGTTTGAGTTCAGTTAGCTTAATGAGTTTGAATTCGCACCCATTTAGAAAATGATTGAATAACGTTTAAACGGATGCTAATTAATCACCGATCAGATGCTTAATCGTTGTTTAAGTGAATTAATCGTCTGGCCGAGTAATCCGACCGCTTTCTTCAAGTTCTGTTCGGTTTCAGGCCGAAAACATTTAAACGGCCGATTAATCGGCCGCTTAAACCTTTTTCTAGAATACTGTATCTCAATAAAAACACTCACTCTCACTTCATACATGATTTACCCCATTAAATCCATTTTTTATTTTTAAGTGGTATGAGAAAGATTATAATATTAGATTATACATTCTAACTCTATTATAACTTCACTCGGCACGATTCACTTTAATGTCCAAGAGCATTCTAAGTCCTTTAGTAGTAAAGAAACAACTAAATTTCAATAAACCCCCGTCAACTTTTAACTAAAGGCAAGTAACCTTCATATTTCATGAATTATTAATAAACCTTTCAAAACTTTTAAAATTATTAAATTCGGTGTCAGTTGAGGTGATAAAATAACTTTTATGCCCCTTGACCTGAGTTTATTTTCTAATTTATTGATCTAAATGGATGTACAACTTAGAACGGATTTGTACATGTTATTTTATCTTCTTCACCTGCTTCTTCTCATATTCTTCATTTGCAATTTTATTAACTTAACTAAGAACCCTACACACCCAATCAAGTTTAGTCATTTTTTCCTCTTTTCTAATGTCATATTCCCACATCAAAACTTAACTCATAATACCAAATCTTCTTTTCCCTCTTTTATATTTTAGCACTGAAATCATCCTAACCTGTCACATCTAAAATCAAGCCATAAACAAAACCATACATTCTTCCTCTCTTTTGGTTGTCATCTTCAAATAAAATTTTAAACTCATTATTATCTAAATGAAGTCGTAGTCTTTATATTATATTGGATAGATAGAAGGAGAAGAAGATGGTTTAAAGACATGAAGTTAGTATAAGCCCATTTTGAACTATTTTCTAAATAAATTAGGTGGAAATTTAAATTATGAGTTAGGTTTAAAATAATAGGGCTACTTTAGTCAAAAATTATGCCTAATGATGTCATGTGATGTCTTGAGTTAATTAGGGGAGTGGATGTGGTAATGGCAATAAAGTTTTGGGTGTCTCACTGATGATTCATAAAATATTGAGAGGTTACGTGATTTTAGTTAAAAGTTAAATGAGGTTTGGTGAAATTTAGCCCAAAAAACATTTAAGATAACTATATTTTGTGGAGCGGCAACTTTCCCCTTTGAACATGATGTAATTGTTGTTGTTCTTACATTGTCGAGCCACATTCATAAGAGAAGTTTATCTCCATCTTCTTATTTTCTTGTTGCTTAGCTTGATACCTATCCACCACTTGTCTCAAGAATTTATAAGATGAGAGATTTAAAAGTTGAAGACTTGAGGCCTGAGGAGATTCAATGTTCATGCAATTAGGACAAAAAAGAACGTTGATAATCTTTTCTACCTCATAAGGTCTTGAGCATTAAGTATACACATTAGAGAACTTTTGTCAATAGAAGTACCTCATAGAAAGTTCTTTTGTGTGGTTTCAGATTCTATTTTTCATCATATGATTGACTCTCGAATGGCAAATTTTCAAAATTTCTACATGTTATCTATATCGATAGTCAATTTGGACCATCACATTTTACATAAGACTAATACTCCCTCCTTTTCAACACATTGATAAAAAAAATCCTAAAGTCTAAGTAGTCTCTTTCCGTGGTATATTGAAACAATAATTAATGATAACACATCTAATATTACATCTTTTGCAAGAAATTTAAGGATGCATTGTTTCAGAGACTATATTATTTTAAGATTAACAATGATTTGGTTGGTAATGCATTTGAACATAACATATTGAACCTTTGGAAGCAAATAACACTCTCAAATTTTAAATATCTCGTCCTTTGATTCTTGTGACTCAGACAATCCCTATGAATTTGGCTTTACTGATTCGATTGCCTCACAATTAACTAGTTATGTTATTATTTTCTCTCTTTCTCCATTTAGTCTTTTGTTGTGGCAGAAGGTATGATGGAAGTGAGTTTTGCTAGTAAATATTAATGCTTGAGGACGTAGAAGCGGTTTTTACGAGTTATCAAGGACAAATCTAAACGAGGCTCCCCGAAATGAGAATTCGACTAGTATTTGTCAGTTCTGGATACCTTTATTGGCCCAAAGGCCATCACTCTAACTTTGATGATAATTAACTCATGTAGTTATAGTACTAATGATCTTGTGTTTGATTAGTCTCAGATATATGATCAAGATCTTAGTAGGTATGTAGCTTCAATAAAGATTTAAAGTCAAGTTTTAGAGCTAGCACGTATTGATTCAAGAGCTTGTGCATCAAGACCATATCAAGTACTCGAGAGGAGTCTATCTCATTGGATCATGATTTGGACCAAGTCAAGAAAGAGAAGAAGATTTTCAAGTGAAGACCTTCAAGAGAAGACTTGTGTCTAGATTTGTTTTTGTTAAGATTTTGTTTTCAGATAAAATGTAAAGGATAGAATAGTTGGTGGATTGCTCAAGTACCATATACACTCACACACAAGATTAGATGAGTTTTTATAAAGAGTTTTCATTTTGGAAAAATACAAAAGAATTTTCATTTTGAAAAAATACCGTTTTAGTTTTTGGAGTTTCATATATACATGTGTTTTAACCAAAACTATTTTAGAGTTTAATATCAAAAATATAGATATTTCATCATATATGTGTAATGGATCATATCCATACACTCTAACCTTTAAAAGTGTTTAAAATATCTTATTTTTGTATTTGGAGAAGTTTTGAAAAATCAATTTGGAAAAATACGGATTTTGTTTTAATCCAAAATTTCTAAGTCACAAAAATAGTTTAAAATATTTGTAACATGTTTTGATTTTTACCCAAACATGTTTGTATATCAGAGTATTATACTGAACTTATTTTTGTAGATTTTTTGTGGATTTATGGGATTTTATTGAAGGAAAAATGACAAACTTTTAATCCCTAAAAAGATACTGTTTTGGCTTCTGACGGTCGTCCGCACGGTCGACCGAGCCAGGAGTCGTCGACCGGCGGTCGACCGACGTGCATAAAACGTGCACGCTTTGTTTGGCTGGAGGGCCGGTCGACCGACCCGGTCGACCGCCAGAAAGCTCTGCTATCTGGAAATGGCCCCGGTCGACCGGGCGGTCGACCGGCAGAGAGTGTCTGCTCTCTGTATCCAGGCCACGGTCGACCGGCCGGTCGACCGATGGCTCAACGGTTAGAAATCTGACCGTTGGCCGGTCGACCGGGCAGTCGACCTACAGCAGTGCAGACTGCTGATTTGGACCCCAACGGCTAGTTTTTATTGGCCTATAAAAGGGGTTCCCATGGACTGTTTTATACAAGATTTTAAGTGGGTTTTTGAGCCAATTTTTTCTACTCTATTAAGTGTTTATCTCCACTTGTTTTAGAGCCAAATACTTCCATTCACAAGGAGAGTTTATCAGAGTTTTCAAAAGTGATTTCTTGTGTTTTCCACCACAAATTCAATCCTTATTTTTCTCACACATACTTGAGCTTTCCATTGATATATCCATCCTATAGGAGAGTTATTGTGAGAGTGATTTTAGGTGATCAAAGTGTTGTGATCACCAAAGTTCTCATTCTTATTTTGAGGAGGCGGACTTGCGGGTCGCGGTGTTTCGAGTTCTAGTGAGAGCTCATTGTAGAGGTGCGGCCTCGACAAGCTAGTGTACTTGCGGTGTGTAGTTCTTACGGGAATGAGTGAAGGGACTAGAGAGTCCAAAGGAGTTCTAGTGTGAACTCGCTTGTAGGTGTTACGGCACCGAGTGATCCGGTGAGATCGGTTTTTAGTGGAAGTCCTTCATAGTGTTGAAGGCGGGGACGTAGAACAAGTGTGCTCGAATCTCGAAACAAATCTCCCGTGTTTGTGATTGCTCTCTCTCTCTCTCTCACTTGTCTTTATATCTTGCTCATGCTCATATTGCCTTTATCTTTATATGCTTGATATATCTTATGCTTAAATTGATATATGCTTGGTGTTTGTTCGCTCACACTTGTATTCAACCAAGAGAGCCAAAGCGGCACCTCAACTCTTATCTAGAGGAAGCTTGAGGAGATAGTCCAGAGCCCTTCACGGGGAATTCGGCTGCACTCTTAGGTTATACTTGGAGTGTTGTGCTGTAACGGTCCCAGATTTTATAATCTCAATTGACACAAATGCCTATATTGATCAACAGATCATCGAATTAATCTCCAATATTCTTGAAAATTTTGGCAGCATCTCCTTTGTAAATATTGATATGTTTCAAATATACATTTCACGTCACAATAGTTTCGACCAACAACCAGCCTACTTATCTTAAATCCAAACATATAAGTCAAGGTCAACGATCGCCCATGCAGTCATAATAATATTTTGGCTTACAACGGCCCGTATTTTCTAAATAACAATTTCGGCTTGACATCGCCTACTCATATGGAGACAAAAAATAATATGCCCGAGATACCCCTCTCGGCATGCAGAACATAACTCATAATTTCCATAACTCCAATTTAATCATAGTCATTACAGACTACCTTATCCTTACCTCAATATCTCTAACAAGAATAATACATGCTACATGTACATATTAACTAAAGTTGCGGTATGTTCAACAAACTCTTACAAAGTAATAACACATCACTATATCTGTAATAAGTTTACTGTTAATGAAGCTTCTTCACAAACCGCCCGAAGCCTAAATTCGGCCTCCATCTCACCGCAACCTGAAAACATGAAACTGGGAGGGAGTGAGCTCAACAGCTCAGTGAGGAGAGAAAAGAAGATTTAGGAATGATATATTGTCGAAATAGAAGGGAACATGCTTTTCTTCAAATATCAAAGAGCGTGGATAACAAAAGAAACATTGATACACAATAAATAGTCAACTCAAACAATCTCTACACTCTGCAAAATGCCTGACTCTTTTGGCTAATGATTCTATAACTCAAATCTTTGAACTATATTCTACAGAGTTTATGATATATCCGATATTTTTCTTTTAGTGCCTTAGCTTATTTCTAAATTCTTTTCATGAATATGTACCTTCATGTACCATTCACAATGATGCTCTAATCACAATAAGTTAATTTCAATACTACATATAACACAAACATGCTTATGTGTATCGTATCACACTTCAAGTGCTATATGAATAAACTCGTAACATACGCACTTCTATAATATTTTATTATCTCCTATAACAAGGCAGTCCCACATCAGGGACAAGCATACAACACTATGCATTTGAATAGGCGCATCATACATCATAATATATGGCCCATCTCATACCCCGTCTTCACCCATTCAGATTCTACATAACACACAAACATGCCATTATGTGTATATGTATATATAATAATATCGCATCACACTTCAAGTAGTGCATGAATTAAACTTTACACTGTCACCCAATATATAATATCTCATTTCAATCGGCTAAATCTATATTCTGATGTTTTTCATTATCTATATGATAACACATTCAACATACCCAGTGTCACACACACACACATATATCATACATAGCCATTCATTCTCAATCATTTGTAAAGATACAAATATATGTATAATAGCACGTCTTCGCACTCTGCCCGTGCAATACGGGTCCCTTCCTCCGTTATATGTATATAGCACGTCTTCGCACTCCGCCCGTGCCATACGGTCCTTCCTCCGAATATATGTATATAGCACCGTCTACGCACTCCGCCCGTGCCATACGGGTCCCTCCTCCGGATATATGTATGTAGCACCGTCTTCGCACTCCGCCCGTGCCATACGGGTCCCTTCCTCCGCAACACAATATATATATTATTATATATATTATAATATATATTATATATATATATATATATATATATATATATATGTATATATACACACATGGTAATAACCCATTCGTCACAATATGATAAGTCAACCAATTATTATAGATTACTGCTCAGCTCATAAATTTTCCCTTCAAGAAAGTTTGTGGTTCTCAATATGAGAGTATATATGTACAAGTTATAGGTCAACATTGTAGTAATCTACTCGACTTATTTACGTGGGTCAAGTTCTCATTCACATTATCAATACTCAAACTTCTTAATCATATGATGTATATATGTATATATAACCTAAATATTACAGATGATCACGTTCATATCAACTTTCGGTGTACACACATATCCC
>JAVJIF010022609.1:0-25848 GCA_038442645.1 Agave tequilana
ATTATAATAATGTAGCCAATCCCATCATATAAAGTGAAACTTGCGTTTCATTCAAAGGATGTTGTGTCCCCATGATATCAAGGCTGGGTCTAGGCAAATAAGGAGCCAAACGCGAAAATTAAAGCCGCGTCCAGAAGAAAAGGCGAAAGCTGAGTTTAACAGAAAGGACAAAGTCATAATGACTTGATGGGAGTTGATCTGAAATGCATTAAATGCAGTATGGAGAGGATCACTGCATTAAAGATTGAATCCGAGTTAGGTGGAACTCGCGTCTAGCGAGGAGAGAGAAAAAGAGAAGAGTAAAATATCTGGATAAAATTCCGGTATCTGGGAAAACACCGAAAACCCCAGAAAAGTCCAAAAATAAAGTAGCTTGGAAAGCTTCCCAAAAATTCTCAAAAATAATAAATATTATATAAATTTTTTGATGAAATCGATTTTCATAAATCAATCTCATTTTCGAAATAAAAATCCTGAAGTCAAACGTCAATACGGTCTACACCGGGTCAGCCGAATTTTGATAAATTCAGAAAAATTCTCAGAAAAAGTATTTAGATAGAAAATGTGATTTTAAGAAGTTACGGGAAAATCGTTTTTAGAATTTCAAGTTCGTTTGTAAATTAAAAATTCGAGAATCGGTCCGTGGTATCGGTCGACCCCGGTTTTGAAGATTTTCAACTTAATTCAGGAAAATTCTAAAAAATCATAGAAAATATAAAATATTAGAAAACGATGTTTGAAACTAAAATCGGTTAAATCAGAATACCAGAAAGTCCAAATCGAGCAATACTCTAGGATCGAGCTCCCGGTTCAGACTAGGGCTGATTCCGAGTTCACGAATCCAGATCAAGGCAAAACGATCATATAAATAATTTATAATACAAAACAAATACAGGAAGTAAATCAAAAATACGATAAAAAAATATGAATACACAACTAAGTACGTATTCCGTGAGCGGGGTGTTACAATCGCCCATGCAATCATAATAATATTTCGGTTCAGGACAGCCTACTTATTCTCCAAATAATAATTTCGGCTTGACATCACCTACTTATATGAAACAAAAGAATCATATGCTCGAGAGTACCTCTCTCAGCATCTAGAGTATTCTTCTCGGCACCCACAACATAACACCAAATTATTTATAAGTCCAACTCAATCAAGATCATATCCATCTAACTTATACAATAAAGAACATCAATAAGATTGTAAACATATACAATATGAAGTTTTACAAATGCAATTATAACTCTAAAATTTCTCTATACAACAAAAATTTCAAGGAAGCACTTGAAACTTTAAATTGGGCTTTCACCTCATCGAAAACCAAAAACATAATAATCTGGGGAGGGGTGAGCTCAACAGCTCAGTGAGGAGAGTAAAAAGTAGATTAAGAAAATGCTAAACATACGTAAAAGGTAATATGCTTTCTTCAAATAGTAAAACAAGTGTGAATAAGAAAAAGAAACAATGATATCACAGTAAATAGTCAACCCAAACAATCTCTATACTCTGCACAAGGTCTGACTCCTTCGGTTAATGATTTTAATCGAGTTTTTTTAATGCCTTTGTTTATTTCTGAATTCTTCTATGTATATGTACTTCATGTACCATTTACAATGGTGCTCCAATCACAATAAGTTAATTCAATTACTACATAAGACATAAACATACTATTATGTATATATATACGTATATCGTATCACATTTCAAGTGTTACATAGATACTCTCATAAACATACACACATCATATAATACTCTATTATCTCTTATAACAAGGCAGAGTTTCACAGTCCTACATAGCATACAACACTATGGTTTTAAATAAGCACATCTTTACTTCATAATGTACGATTCATCTCATACCCGTCTTCACACCTACCAGCTCCCGCTGGCCCCTTCCTTCGTTAACACACAATGTCATACCCCGTCTTCACGCCTACCAGCTCCCGCTGGCCTCTTCCTTCGTTTAACAACACACAATGTCATACCCCGTCTTCACGCCTATCAGCTCCCGCTGACCTTTCCTTCGTAAGATACACACACAAAAAATAACAACACCGTCTTTCCCGTTCCACCAGTTCCCGCCGGCCACTTCCTTCAAATGGTATATAATAACACGATATGCACACACACAATATCACATACACATTGATCAGGGGAAAATCGTGCACAAAATATGTCGTTTTGAAATCAAGAGTTAAAGTGTGTGCTTTGGCTTCCTCGATACTTCCGTTATAGCATATAGGCTAAAACGAGTGTCCATAAGGATGGGAGGCGATAGAAGCTTTACCGGTTGATTCACGTGTGTGCTAAAGATTCTTCAAAGTTTTAAAGAATGAAAAGAAAAGAAAAGAAAGAATGGAAAAGAGAAGTACGGTGAAAACAATGAAGTGGGAAATATGGAAAAGAATGATTTTTGTAGTCATTGAAATATTTTTAAAATAAGTGAAAAGGAAAGAAAACTCATGGCTACTAACTACTAATGACTCCAGTATCATGCTAACCTCTTAGTGATAGTTACCTCACATGTTTCATTGACCATCACTAGTCCTTAGTTCAAGAGCTTTACAAAGTATGGCCTATATGTAACTCATTACATCCTAACTCAACAAAACAAGTTCAAGCTACACTTAAATCATCAAAACTAAAAGTAAGCATGGAGTAAAGTAATGTTAGCTTATTAGAGAGTTAGAAAGTTAGAGTGTTAGATCCACATCATGAGCCATCAATGGCTCTTGCAAGAATAAGGCCAAGTAGAGGCTATTAGATTTATGTGGATTATTATAAAAGAAGTTAGCAAGTTAGTGTTAGTAGTTAGTTGCCATGAGAGAACAATTAGCTACACATGTAAAAAGAGTTAGATATAAAATAAAGAGAGGTAAAGGGAGCACCTTTCATAACTTGTCACCTCTATTACAAGCACTCTTGCATTCCAAACATGTATCACTCTCTCTCTCCTATTATAAGATCTAAAACAAATGAAAAATATAAAGAGGAAGAAGATGAACTAATCTAACCTAAACTAAACTACAATATAGAATAAAAAACTACCTAAAAATACATTGCTCTCTGGATATCTCACTCTTCAAAGCACAAAGGGGGTATTTATAGGCGAAAGGGGCACCAACGGGGCTGTACGGAGCCGCGCGCCGAGATTCGACACACGGCTCCACAAGATTGCCGATGAAACGCGGCATTTGCCCCGTTTTCGCGGTAATACTTGGGAGGTGCACGCAGCACCGCCTGCTGCGCGCATCTCAGATGTCCCCCTGTCGGATGTACTTGCTCGTTTTCGGATTTGGGCCCTGGTTTTGACGAAATCACCCTCCAAAGTCAATGACTATCTTTATAGGCCTTTAATCACCAATTAAATGGTGATTTAGGGTCTTCTTCTTCATTGCACACCATGGACCTAGAAACATGCAAGAGAGGTGTTATTAGCAGAATTTAATATTAAATAATATGAAGATGTGGTATAAAATATGCATTTTTAGAGACTAATCATACCCCAACACTTATCTTTTACTCGTCCCGAGCAAAACAAAAAACTAAAGGAATTATTACACCACTTTCGCAGGTGACGCGATTGCACTGAGTATGTGCAACAAACCGTTAAACCTCTATGTTTCCCCTAGAGGAGGAGTTTTGTCTCCTAAGGGTTTTCAGCGGATTACACCCACAAATCTATAAAGAAAGAAATCAAATGTCAGTATTTTGAAAGCGCATTTGTTGAAGTATTTTTGCAAAAATATAAGTGATCCAATGTCATAGGTGAACCAGAAATTATTCTTCCTTAAACTAAGTCGAAATGCAAAATCTTGTTATAAATTAAATGTAAGAATTTAACATTGAATTGATTCTTTGATCTTTCATAAAACTCTTAGAAAAATATGCACTTTTATGAACTGTGAAGATTTTTGGGATATCGACTCTAACTTTCATGCCATTTATTTAATATATATATATTTTTTTTCTTTTTTCCTTCTTTTTTTCTTCCCTTAGTTCTCTTAGGCTTTCTTGTTTACCCGAGTAGTGAGCCTTTAACCGGTGACTCCCAAACTAAATGGTCTTAGGGCACCAGATGAAAAAACATCCCTCGGACTGAAGGATTTGAGTAAACAAGGTCATAAAATTAAAGGGGATTATTTATTTTTGTCTACCGTTTTAGGTATGAATAATCATGCTTCCTGAGGCATAATTACCCAACTTCAATAAGTGGTTTTTATTATCATAATGTATATATATTTTTAATATATATATTTATATATTTTTTATGACATTTTTAGTCTTTATTTCAATCCCAAAAATTGTGTAAGTGCGGAGTGCATAAATCTAAGGCAAAAAATTTAAGATCAAATTATCTTTTCAATCTTACGTTCTTATCCTAAAATTTAAATAAGATCTATTATTTTGACTTCGTTTAAAAATTCATAATTTTAGGTCTTCCTAATTCCTAAGATCATCTTAATTTTCTTAAAAATAAATCAATACTATTTCTCTTATTTTTAAAAAGTTTTGTAAAAGTGTGTTTACACAAAAGAAAATTATAAACATTTCCTAAAAAGAAGAAAAAAAATTAAAACTACCTATGTTAGTAAACCCTCCCTCACACTTATCTCTTACATTATCCTCAATGCATCGTGAATGTGTATATACATGAAACAAAGAAGAAGGGAAGAAAAATTACCTCATGGTGCTGGCTCTGGTGGTGGTCTGATTAGGCCAAGCGTTGCTACCTAATTAGAATAACGTGGATCTTGCAAAAACCCACCAGTGACCTCTCTAATATGACACAATAAAAGAATGATTGATTGAATGGTCTTATTGAAAAGTTTATCCCTATCTAATGGCCAATTTTCAAAAATAATTACAGAGTCATTTTCTTCAACAGTCTTGTCCAACAATGAAGTATGATTCTGGAAGATGATTGATTTGGACTCCAATGAAACATGAATAAAAACCGATACCGACTTGAGAATTTGACTCAGAAAAAGTCAAGATTCAAGAAGGGAGTCGAAATTGGTTCAAAAATGGTCTAAACTAAAGAATTAATGTTCACATCCTTTCCCCAGCAATGAAGTGTGATCATAAGAGATTGGTGATTCCATTTCACGGTGTACTGGTACTGGATTCAATGTTGACTCTGGAATAGAGAAAAATCTGGTAAAGATACTGGAGTCATTATTGAATCAAAAAGTGAAATGGAATCACTAACATGAGGTTCGGGGTCACATTCATGGTTAATTTCAATTTTAGGAAAGGGATAACTTATCAGAATGTCCAAGCGACTTTCATAACTTGGAGTTTGGTCAAGTTCATGTTGATATGATGAAATTGAAACTAGATTCCCAAATTGACATGATTCATAGGTCCAATCCGTAGAGTTAGGGATATAAGGATCGGTCAAAGGTTGACAAAAAAGATTTTTCTCGCTCTAATTGATCAATTCGCTCATAAGTGAGTCTAACCTACTGATAGGCCGGGTAACAGAATTTGGATTCGAAATCATGTCTTCCATACTCTTCGAAATTGGTTCTTCTTGAAAGGGTAAGTATGGAAGTTGATTTGAAAATTTTGGTGAAATTATGAGTCTATCGAATTTTGCGATTGTTGCTCAGACTCACGCAAGGATTCCATATTCAAGTCCAGTATTGATGGTTGAGATGAGTAGGACTCTTCAAATTTTGGTTGAGATGATGAGTCCAACATGTTTGCATTCTTTCACAAAAGACCTCCAAACGCTTTTCTAACTCAGATTCTTCTTCAATTGGATGCTCTAGAAAAGGAGTATGTAGAGCTTGATATGGGAAGGATTATGAATTGAGCAAATTTTAAATTGTTATAGGGACTCTTCCATACTCCTTTCCAAATCAAATTTTTCTTCGGTTGGTGGAACAGGAAAATGAGTATATGAACCAAAGTTGGGGAATAAACTTTGTGAAAATTGTGGACAAGATGGTTGATAGTTAGACTCGGGGGAGGTGAATCCCCATTGACTCTGTGAAGAGTTGAAATTATTTTGAAAATTATGGTCATATGGTGGGGATATGGGTCATATGGATTCGGATAATCCCAACTCAGCATAAATGGTTGTTCGTATTGTACATAGCCGGGTCAGAGTTATCCGAGTCAAATGAAGTCGGGGTGAAGTATGGATTCATATTAGGATTGAAAAAATTATTATTATTGAAATCCATATAATAATTTACAAAAAAGAAAACAAACAAACAAAGAAAAGAAAAGAAAAACAAGTCTATGCTAGGATTGACTTAGACCTAGACGACTTCTAACTGGTTAGACTGTCCACGGGGGGTATATTATCAAAAATGGACCACAAGTTAGTCGGTCAGGTAGGGGCAAGATCATTGGGAGGTATCCGTGCAGGAGCAACGGACCTAATTATGCCAAACCACTGTTGTTTGAGGTTTCACCTCTCAATCTCCAACCTTAGACACTGATTTGACAAGAGTCAACTTCTAACAATTTCCTCTTAGGTCAATCTCTTAAATGAGTCTGAGATGTCCCTAGGGGCCAACGTCTAGCAAGTTTTATTTAGGCTTGGGTTGTGTGAGTGGGGCAGTGATTTTTGGGTTAAGGGAGGGTAATGACTTCCCCACCTTATGTTGTCTTGAGTTTTGCCCTTAAATTTAATTTGTGCAAGTGTGCAATATAGATAAGAATGAACATATAAAGAGAGTAAATCACCCAACTATATATAATGTCATATGTACACCTCCTATCAATTTCACAACAACACAAGAATAAACTACAGTACATTGGAATAAAAATTGACACGTGCCTAGATGCAAATGTCTAAACTGTTTTAAAGTATCCAATTTCTATATTTTAGTTCTTAACATTATTTACAGTGTATAGGTAATATAAAATTAGCAGCTGAGTATAAAAATATATAAGAATTTACCCGACCACACAAGAGCAAGTGTGGACTTCTGCAATGCTAAAACTTTACCCTGCACGCAAAAAAAACAAAGAAGAAAAGTTAATAAAAATGTGAAATCAAATCGTTTTCATCCCCAGCAACAGCGCCAAAATTTGATCGGGACAAAATCGTACACAAAATCGTACATAAAATATGTCATTTTGAAATCAAGAGTTAAAATATGTGCGCTTTGGCTTCCTCGATACTTTCGTTATAGTATGGAGGTTAAAACGAGTCGAATCCATAAGGACGGGAGGCGATAGAAGCTTTACCGGTTGATTTACGTGTGTGTTAAAGATTCTTCAAAGTTTTAAAGAATGAAAAGAAAAGAAAAGAAAGAATAGAAAAGAGAAATACGGTGAAAACAAAGAAGTGGGAAACATAAAAAAGAATGATTTTTATAGTCTTTAGAATATTTCTAAAATAAGTGAAAAGGAAAGAAAACTCATGACTACTAACTACTAATAACTCTACTAACATGCTAACCTCTTAGTGATAGTTACCTCACATGTATCATTGGCCATCACCAGTCCTTGGTTCAAGAGCTTTACAAAGCATAACCCATATGTAACTCATCATATCCTAACTCAACAAAACAAGTTCAAGCTACACTTAAACCATCAAAACTAAAAGTAAGTATGGAGTAAAGTAATGTTAGCTTGTTAGAGAGTTAGAAAATTAGAGTGTTAGATCCATCATCATGAGCCATCAATGGCTCTTGCAAGAGTAAGGCCAAGTAGAGACTATTAGATTAATGTAGATTATCATAAAAGAAGTTAGGAAGTTAGTGGTTAGTAGTTAGTTGCCATGAGAGAAAAGTTAGCTACACATGTAAAAGGAGTTAGATTGAAAACAAAGAGAGGTAAAGAGAGCACCTTTCATAGTTTGTCACCTTGTATTGCAAGCACTCTTGCATTCCAAACATGTATCACTTTTCCTTTTACAAGATCTAAAATAAATGAAAAATATAAAGAGGAAGAAGAAGAACTAACCTAATCTAAACTAAACTACAATACGGAATGATAAACTACGCTAAAACTATACTACTCTCTGGATATCTCCCTCTTTAGAGACAAAGGGGGTATTTATAGGCGAAAGGGGCACCAACGGGGCTGTACGGAGCCACTCGCCGAGATTCGACGCGCGACTTCACAAGATTGCTGCTGAAACGCTTATTTGCCCCTTTTTTGCAGCAATACTTGGGGGGCGCACGTAGCGCCGCCTGCTGCGCGCTTCCCGGATGTCCCCCTGTCGGATGTACTTGTTGGTTTTCAGATTTGGGCCCCTGGTTTTGACGAAATCACCCTCCAAAGTCAATGGCTATCTTTATTGGCCTTTAATCACCAATTAAATAGTGATTTAGGGTCTTCTTCTTTATTGTACACCATAACCTAGAAACATATAAGAGAGGTGTTATTAGCAGAATTTAATATTAAATAAATGTAAAGTTGTGGTATGAAATATGCATTTTTAATTACTAATCACACATCAACTAACAAGGTAACATACACAATGTCGGTAGTGTTATGATATACTTTTTTCAATCACTAATCATGTGAGTAATATGCAGCACACGATCAAGTTCGTGTAACTATCCATTATATGCGCTCATTCAGACATAGATACCACTTACATTTATCACTCATTCAACGACGCATCAAACAATTAATTACATTTTCAATGCCTGTTCTAGGTCATATGATTAGTTCTGTTAACTAGTTATGATTCTTGTTCACATATCAGGTATTTGGTGAATGAAATTGACTACGATGCTTATCCATGACCAGAATCTTAGTGTGCTTTGAAGTTAATAATAATCCACTAGATTCACACTTACACACATCATATATTTTAGTGAAAATTATTATTTGAAAATAAGGGTACATACTTCACTTGTCATCAAGCATATTAGTCGACAACCATCATCAACAAGTTATCTATGGTATATGCTTATATGATATATCACAATTGAATATGTATATGTACTGTACAATTAGCTGTATCCATAACAGTTAGGTAATAATCATAGTCAGCATATACCGGTTAGATCATTGGTATATTAATTGATAATTGTAATCATATCCATGTTCATATCTATTTAGTATTCATACTTGAGCACAATTGCCCTATGATCGAACACTCATATCGTACAATTTAGAGATTTTGGATTGATTGAGTTTGGCTTAGCTAATAGTGAAACTCATCACCAGATTTTACGATTTACTTACTTTATTTCTATAGATCCACGACGTTCACTATTTAAAGTAGTCCATATTCTTAGTTTAATTTATATCACTTTAGAAGAGATACCGATTACCCAGTATTGGTGTAGCAACAATGATTATGGTTGTTTCGATATCAATATCTCTGTGTGGACTTTTGATTTTTGTTCCCATCCTCAATAAGATTCAATTTTATAGTTCACGGTTAGTTACAGTTTTACTTATTATCACCTTGTTTATCTCACAAATTTTTGTATTTTATTTGCAATAATTGAGTATGCCCGATTTTTGCTATATGGTAACCTGTCTCTTCGGACTGTAGTATGTCCCTAATTAGTTTATTCCAAAGCTAACATTAAAATAACAGATAATTATTACACCAAATGATTTACTTCTCTCAATGAGATACATCCATTTAAGTTTTCTCTTTACTATCACACCAAGATATGTAGGTCAGAGATTAAATGTTTGGTTTGAAATATGCAACTAGTTTACATTCAAGGGATGATATGCTTGTAAGAATTCTTAGACTAATATGTGGGATATATTTTACACTATAAAATATTAAGGAGTCAAACTCAGAAAGAAATCAACAACTTTTGTATAATTAACCTTCTCCTTCTGATTAGCACAGGAGACTATGACATAAGCTGATATAGTATCTATACACTTCAACCTTCCTAACTTGGAACAGGTAAAAGGGTGAATGAATTATTTTCATCGGTGATATCCAAATAGATCTCTAAATCTAGTCGATCAAATAGTAGAAAATAGCTTAGTTTAATTACCAATGATTTAACAATTTAAGTTAGTATGTTATTAGAACATTTTATTCTCTCATTCAAGCAAGTCATGAGTATAGTAGAAACATTCATATAAATCGATGTCAAAAGTTGACCTACTATATGGGGTGCTTCACCATGCCAGGCATCATTCCTTTCCCTAAAGGAATCTAATATTATTAGGACCATAAAATGTTCCTTCTAACAATTTCAAGTATCAATGACTTACATATCTCAATATCAGGGACGAAATCAATCGGTTCGTCAACTCAATCAACTAGGCTATCCACCTAAGCTTCGAAACGTCCAACCTAACCCCTTTCACCTTCAATTCATCTCATCTACACATTAAAAATGTATAAAATAAAAATTAGTTTTAGCTTGTACACTAGAACCCCTCTTTATTCTATATTAAGAAGAATCAATTTCTGATTTATCTAGAAATTAGAATTAACTAATGATTTGTACAAGATATCCATATCCCATCAAAGACTATTACTTATTAATTGTGTTAGTATCAGTTAGTTATTTAGGAACATGGCCCTTAGACATGAACTTATTGCTTAAATACCTTTCATGGCTCAGTCTTTCTGGACAACAATTATATTTTTATAATAACTTTCATTTTACATATTAAAATAAAAGAAGGAAAAATTTATTAGAAACTAGACTTCAGTACCTTTCCAATGATATATTACATGATATATTTTACTTAACGAAACTGCTCCAAATATTTAGAAACTCATCAGCTGTGAATGAGTTCTGCAGCACGACAATTTCGACCAATATATAATCTTTTAATCATAAGTTAAGGTACAGGCATCCAATAAGGACATGGTATGAACCGTTAGAAAATAAACTCGATTGTCTTTCCAATGGTATATTATACGATACTATTTAACCCTAACACGCTGATGAACTGAGCCCAATTTTATAGATTATTTTGTTTAACAGATTTCTACACCTATAGGAAAGATCCACTATTTCACTCAAAGCGATTGTTTTGTCTAGATTTTTATAAGAAAATTATGGGAGAAAACATGGATTGTAGACTCTTTTAAATGACATATGTTGATCATTACATGATCATGGAAATTCCTCTGAACTTTTGGAGAAATACAAAATAAACTAAGATCAAGAAGGATCTTCCTCAGCTATAGATTTCTTCCTCTTCTACCATTATCGTATACTAGTTATTGTATGAATAATAATCACTATACATACATAGAGCCATAATTAGTAGGTGATTTATATATAGATAGAATCATACACAAGGCATCTTCAACTTAAAGCTACCAATATAATCACCTCTCATTGTTAGTGTACAACCCAAGAGTCAAGATGAGATTTTTATCTTCATTCCAACACAAGTTTATTAATGAAATAAAACCCATGAAAGTTTCATGGGAACTAAGGAATTAACTAAGGATAAAATTGAGTTCAATAATTGAGAAACCCCTTCATATACTAAAGAAAACTTTTATTTAATAATCTAGATTTAGGTGCAGTTGAAAATCAAATCAAAAAAATCTTGAATCAATATTTTAAATTTATTCCCTCATCTATAGATCTATAAGAAGACCCGCTGTTCGCCATCGCCTTGAGTGCCGCGTCTGGCCGCGGCTCTGATCCCACGCCCCCTTCTTCAGCCACCGCCTGCTTTAGGAGAGAGGGGGAGAGAGAAGATGGGGGAGGAAAAAGTGGGGGAGAGAGAAGAGAGGATTTGAGAGAAAGAGATCTAAGGTTTTAGAAATTTGGGGGAGACGAAAGTGATATTTATTTTAGCCCTAGAAAATGAAGGAGAAGGATGAGAAACTTCTCTCCTCCTTTTATACAAAAACCCCTCTCAAATTTATTATTATGCACATTCACAATCTCTCTCTCTCATCTCATCATGCCACTTATGTACACAAATTTCAAACAAAATTCTAGCCATTCATACACCCATCTTATGCATACCTACCCTCTTCCACTAACTATTGGAATATATTATTATAGTATTTTCTTGATATTTACTTGTATTATCTTATATTTACACAATATACCAATACATCCACGTAATGTATATATTTATACACACACATAAATTCCATATCCATATATACATGCCAAAATATTCACACACCTGTATTTGAAATTATTATATATTTATTTCACTTCAAATTTCCCCCATAATAAAATTAAAATAAATAAAAATATAAATAAAAATTCTATTTTACACAAAACACGTTCAATCATTATCTTAAATAATTCTGTCTGATCACGTTAATTAAATATTAGGATATTAAATTAGGATTTTAATGATCGGGGTGCTACATCTTCGTAATTGCACAATCTGCACGTGTTAATTTGTTGGGATTGCATGCCGAGAAATTCGCCATTATCCATAACTGCTCGCGTTGAGTAACATTATACATTACAGACTTGAAGAAGATTAGGTGGCGTAACTGCCAGCGGAGATCAGGGGTGATCTGTTTAATGGCTTTTTGTGGGATTGAAATCTTTGGAACAGAGGGAGCTCTGGGATGACTAAGTGGCGGAGCTCTCCAGGATGACGCATCTTCGGGACGGAGGGCGGTCTTCGGGAGGATTTGAATGGTGGAAGCTATTGGATGATAGAAGTATTCTTGGGATGAAGAGTGACTTCAGTGTGGGCCGAATTGGCTCCAGAAGGATATGGGTGACGGAGTTCCTGACTGCTTAGACATGGTGTTATCCTGTGAGGGTCAATTTTTGACCACTACAGACGCCCCTTACTCTTTCGCTTGTCAAAGCCTGCGGAAGAGAAGTTGGGAGTATGAAGCTCGTAGGAGAATTTTTACGCCTTCACTTCTCCTTGATGTTTGTAAGCTGGAGTAAATTTGGATCATAAACGCGAATCTTCTGGATGTATTTAGATATTGCCCAGATGGTTGACAGCTAACATATAAATTGATTAGAATCCTTGAAACTTGTAACTGACATCTCTTCGAATCCTGACGCCGTGATGACTGAGATCGTGTGGCAGTGGTTGCTGGTATTCTACTTATTCAATTGACCAAGAATCTTAGGATGTGGACCGAATTTTGGGGATTAAAAATTTGAATTGGAGACTGTTTGGCTTCTCCCTCTCTATTTATAAATAGGCTAAATCCTTTGGGTAGAAGTAAACTATGTCATCTCCTATGACAAACCTTTGTACTCCTCTATTGTTGCTTTATTGGGTCGCCATGTATCATTTTCTCCTCTTTATCAGATGAAGAAAGGAAAGGAAAAGGAAGAAGATGGTGGTTTTCAGGAGACTCGTTGACGTAATATGTCAGTTGTTGTGATAAGCCTATCACAACACGTCAGTTGTTGTGACATGACCTCGCTGTCAGGGGAGATAGGGAGGGCTCCTGGTCCAACTTAGTTTATTCGTCTAACCTTCGGCTTGCCCAGTCCAGTTCCGATCTTGAGGCTTGAAGTCTGTCTTTCCTGATAGTGTTTATGAGGTAAGAGTTGGGGCTATTATGGGCGATTACAGAGGTGAATGCGACTCCACGACCATCTTGATTGTCTTGGAGTCTTCATTCTGATCGAACATCGCTACCTCACGCTTGGAGTCTCCTCCCTTGCAACGAGCAACAAGACGGGAGTATATGGGGTATTTTCATCGGGGTGTCACTAATGAAGCACTCTTTCAAGAGCTATGACCTCTTTCTCAGAACAAAGGGTCGGTGGTATGATATCATCACTGGCTTGTGTGTCTTAAAGGTTCCATCCAGGTTGGACATTGCTGCCTCACAGGTCTTGCTGGAGTCCATCTAGAGGTTGGAGCATTGTAGTGTCTTCGGAAGGCATTCTGGAAGTCCATCTTGCTCTTTTTGTGAACATTAGGTGGCCGACGATATCGGTCTGACTTCCCCGGAGGCGTATTCCAGATGGAGAGGAGAAGATCCTTTATCAGAGGATCTCTTACTTTTGTGAAGGAACCTCCCGGAGCTTTTTCAGGGAGCTTCTGGGCAATGATGTAAGCAATAAGATCGTGCCTTCTGACAGATGTTCTCTGGGGATATGTTCTCGGAATTTGGAGGTGAGACTGAACGTAGTGGCAGGATGGAAGAATCGGATTGGGATCAATAGTATTTCTTTTCAAAAAAAGTGTAAACACGAAACTATGATGGAGTTGTGAATTACTCTTATTAGATTAATCACATATATGTATTTGAAGGAACGTATTTGGAATAGAATGACTATAAATACCTTTGGAATGAAAATGTTTGTTTAAATCTTGCCTGTTTTGCTTTAGCATTGGCTTTTTGGAATTGATATGATCACGCCTCTTTAGATTGCTGATCTCTATCATCGGTGTGTTTGATTTGATAGAGGAATGATTTGGTAAGCTTGCAACATTATTTCTGAGTGGGAGTAGGAATCTTATCAGCAGTACCTAAAAGCTTTTAGTCTCCGATTGGGGAAAATCCAGCAGTAGAGTGAGAAATTTGGTAGAACTCTGAGTGAGATAAATCCCACAGCATAGTAGGGACTCCGAGTGGGGAAATCTTATAGTGGAGCTGGGCCTCCGAATAGGAAAAATTCCAGTAGTGGAGTTAGGTTCGTGAGCTAATATTTGTGTTTCACGCTCGGTAGAGGAAAACTACCTTGGGTACAAACACCCGTTGGCCCATAATGGAGGGTGATGCGCATACATGCATGCAATAAAATAGATTAAATTAAATATTAGATGTTAGCTAATGAAAAGCATAAATTAAATAGATTGGGTTGACAAAACTATGTACATTTTGCTTCTATTCACACGAAACTAGTATGTCGAGGGGATAATCCTAACAAGAAAACTCCCATATATTTATACCATATGTCTCTAGTAGTTATAGGCTAAACATACACAAGCATGTTATCTCAGGATGAGTAATACATGCAATATTCACAAAAATGGTGTCCAAACAATACCTTAGTGACTGCATCTCTCTGGTATGTTTGATTTCTCCAACATCTAATTACACAAAAATACGTCGAGAGAATAATCCAAATAAGAAAACTCTCATGTATATATCATATGTTATAAACTCTCCGGAATGCTTACCTGTAAATTAGAAAAAGGGCTGTCACCTATCAACAGATTGGATGCGTCAACTCTGAGTAGGAGAAAATCCCATTAGTGAAGTGGCGATCTAGACCTCCGAGTTGAAAAAATCCCAGCAGCAGATTTGGGCCTCCAGTGGGTAAAATGCCAGCAGTGAAGTCGGGTTCACAGTTGCTTCCGAGTGAAGAGAAATCTCTTTAGCGGAGCTGTGACCTTGATAGAAACCTGAAGTAAGGATACAACCCGTTGACAGATTAGATGCGTCTAATCTGAGTGGGAAAAATTCCTGACTGGTGTAGCGATCCAGCTTGGACCCGGCAAAGGAAACTATTGGCCCAAAGATTACAATTACCGGTTTGTGTTTTGATGATAACAAAGTACATGTAGTTATTTAGTACTAATTAAATTTAAGTGTTTTAAGTATGTTTCAGGGTTCAAAAAGATATAATAATCTTACTCTAAAGGAAGGTATTAATAGCTCAAGGGTACTCAAATACGAGATTGAAACTCAAAGTATTCAACGTCGCTATCAGAGGAGCCTGCATGAAGATTTTTGTGGTCGCTTAAAATCTTATAAGAACTTAGTTTGTTAAATAGTAGAATAGATTTGATGCTCAAAGATACACACACATAAAAATATATGTTTTTGAAAGAATAATTTATTTCATATTGGTGTTTTGACTTGTTTGATCTTAATACATGTTTCACATTTTCTCAAAAAATTATATCTTAGTTTAGAACTTGTATCTCCTTGCCCATACATGTTTTCCCTTTCAAAGCCCATACAATATTATTTACAAAATTTCCTTTGTTTTCAAAATTGACCTTAGTATTATTTTTGCCTAGGTTGGTCGACTGTGTAGTCGATCATGCCTATTACAGGTCAGAATGGACGACCAAACGGTCGACTGAACCTCTGGCAGAGGGGTGTGCATGTTAGTGCACATTCACGGTTGACCGACCAGTCTACTACTCTCCCTTGCGGTCGACTGATAGGATGACCGACTGTAATGGTTTTAACCTCAGCTAAAATCGATCGACCAAGAGGTCGACCGAGCGCCAAAGGTCAGATTTTTTTTAAAAGGGTCGGGCGACCGACCGGTCGACCGGCGACTGCCAGAAAGACAGAACGGTCAGATTTCAAATTCTGTATTTTAAACATGTTTTTAAAACGTGGTGATTTGAATTCTGAGGGTCAAATTTTTTCCTCAATGACCTGATAAATAATTCTAAATATGTTTTTCTAAAGCTTATATAAAGGGTCATTGGAATTGAATTTATACAACAACAAATTCTATTGAAAATCAAAATTTTGCTTTTAACGTGAAAAAGTTTTCAAAGTTTTCTTTTGTGCTTTCAATTTCAAAGTATTAATTGAGTTTTCTGCTCTTAAAATCTCTCTATTCTAATTTTCACTCTCACATACAATCTTGAGTTTCAAATTTACTTTTTACTCTACAGAGATTTGTAAGAGAGTTGTAAGAGAGTGTTTGTGATCTTTTAGTCACTAAAAGCTTGTAATCTCAATTGGCTTTGTGTTATCTTTGATATAGAAGATTGAGTTGGGGAATTGTGTACTCCAAGTGCAGTAATTCCTTATTGTAAGGTCCCTTTGTGGAAGATCCATTAGTGGATAGTGAAATCCTTCACAGTGGTGAAGGCGAAGACGTAGAGCAGTGGCTCGAACCTTGAAACAAATCTTTCTTGTTTACGATTACCTTATTGTCTCTATTTCATTTACTTGTTTATTATTTATTCATTTTTGTCGATCAATACTCATCTCAATAAGATAACAATTAAGCACCTCAACTCTTATTTAGAGGAATCATGATGAAAAGTTCAGAGCACTTCACAGGGAATCCGGCTTCAATTCTTGTTATAAGGGATCGGTTTGCATCATATACTATAAATTGTTTAGAAGTTGCATTTGATTAGCTTTACACCTATTCACCCCCCCCCTCTAGGTGTATTTTCAATTGATATCAAAGCTCTGATCTTTAGGGTTTGGCTTAACCACCTTAGAGAGATCTTATTTGCTAATCACTTCATTAACATCTTCATTCTCATCCACTATCGTAAAAATGGCCGAAGGTATTAAGACCCCTACTAAGTTTGATGGCCTTATCTCCCTATGAAAGGTTAAGATGACTATGTTTTTGTAATCCCTAAGAAGCTGGGTTGCAAAGGTGGTGACTAAACTCTTTAGTGTATTAGCTGGTAATGAGGACACTTGGTCTAACATTGTCACCAAGAAATTTGATGCCAATACAAAGCACACTATGCATTGCTTCAAGACTTGAACGATGATAATATAGTTAGGGTCATTCATTGCAAATTCGCCTATGAGATTTGGTCACACTTAGTGGTCACTCACGCATTTATTTTATAATAAAACTTTTCTATTTAATGTATTTTCATGTCTAGTGGCATATGGGATAATTAAGAAAAAAAGAGAGATTGACATATTTATCAATTAAATTCAAAAATTTAAAAAAAAGGATCGATTCAAATGCAAAAGTTATAGAAGTCATCTTATCTTAAAACTGGATGTATCAGATAAGATAATCTCATCAAAATTTAAAGAAAAAATGATTTTTTTGAAGACTCTAAAGAGATAGATCGTCAAATTTAAAGTTGACATTCAAAATTCAAGAAGATAAAAGGATAGAGGATGAATCAACGGACGATCGGCTCACAAATCCTTGCCCTACGGCTAGGATACTGTCTGGTTTGGGAGTCACTGACTAAGGTTAGTTATATTGGCAAAATAAAAAGCCTAATAAAATTAAGGGATATTATCGCCAAAATAATATGTATAATAAGGCATAAGAATTGAAGTTAAAGAATTTTTAGTCAAATATCTATGGTCACGAAGGTGCATATGACTTAGGATAAAATAATAAAGTAGATGAGAAATACATTGTGACTCATAATCTTGATTGATAACAAGTTTTTGAACAGAGACTAAGTTTAGAAATGAATAATTTGGTATTCTTGTAACTTATAAATTGCTTAATTCTTGCAAAAATACTTCAAATATTTTTTCTTTTCAAAAACACATTTTCAAAAATACTAACACTTTGTTTCTTTTTCTTTATCGATTTTGTGGGCATAATCTATTGAAAATCCTCATGAGATAAAACTCGTCTTCTAAGGATAACTTAAAGGTTTAACAGTTTGTTGCATGTGCTAAGTGCAATCATGATACCTATGAAAGTGAATTAGATTAGGTTATATTTATTTTCTTTTTATTTGTTTTGCTCGATCAAGAGTAAAAGATAAGAGTGGGGGTGTGATCATACATACATTGCATATTAATAACACGTGTCACAATTTTATATTTATTTTACAGAAAAATTTTGCTATTTAATGTATTTTCATGCCTCGTGGTGTGCAAAATAATTAAGGAAGAAAAGAGAGATTGATAAATTTATCCAATTAAGTTCAAAAATACAAAGAAAGGAGATCGATTTAAATTCAAAGGTTCTAAAAGTTATCTTATCTAAAACCTTGATATATCAGATAAAATAACATCACATCAAAATTCAAAGAAAAACAGATTTTTTAAAGACCTTATCGGCTTCGTTGAAGATAAAGAAATAAATCTTCGAATCTAGAGCCGATATTAAAAATTCAAAAAGATAAAAGGATAGAAGATTAATCAACGGACGACCGGCTCACAGATCCTAGCCCTACAGCCAGGATACTATCACGAAATTACGACAAAAGTCGCATTTCGCGGCATTTTGTTTGAATCTGAGGGAGCGCCAGCTCCCCCTATCTTCATACGACTCTCTTCAGCCTATTTCTCCTATAAATACCTGCATACCCTGAAGGCAGAAGCGCACCACTCTGCAAAGAGATATTCTAGGCTAGTTTCTACTTTAGTTTAGTTTTAGTTTTTCTTTCTTTCCAAATCTGATTTTATGCTTTCTTTATAGCTTAGGTTAGAGAGAGATGAATGAGAGAAGGAGAGGAAGAATTATATGTAGAGTGACACTGAATGTAATCCTCTTCAAGAAAGAGTTATATTAAAGTGACGACCAATATAATTTTTGACCTTCTTCATCATGCTCGATCTAACCGAAGCTCTGCTTTTATGGATTCTTTCTACTACATCGCTTTACTTTACTCTAAGGTAAGTCTTCACTACAATTCAACAACGGAGGTAGGTACTTTGTGTTTTTTGGTTTTTTTTCCATTTCATTAGTTTAGAATCACACTTTCAAAACCAGTATTTCTTTATTTTTTTTTCATCTTTTCATTTCTTCTTCGTTAAGTTCATTTTCTCTCTTTTTTTAATTAACAAAATCATCTTCTTCTTTCCCTTGGATTTTTCTTTAACTTAACTTAGTTTTTACTATTTTTTTTATTTTCTTTCAAACCTGAGAAGAGAACTTTTAACATGTTTTTGTAACCTAAAAGAAGGAACTTATTAAAAGCTTTCATCGCTGTCCCTCCTTATGGATCACGACCCGTTAGCCCTAAGCTATACGGTAGTATTGAGGACCTTGCACTGTTCCTGAACTTCTATTTTTTTTGTACAGGTTGAGCTCGATTAATCGAGAGCGCTTGTCCCTTGAAGGCAGGTTGCCCTTGGGTCCTGACCTTAGGTACTAGTGGAGGCTTCATACAGAGGCTTTGACTTTCTTCCGTTGTCACCACGTTCAGTGATATGGTTGAAAGAAGTCTTCATTGCCTCCTCAGATGGATGTAGGATTGAGCTCGGTATAAGACCTCGCTCATCCGAGTGATATTGTACTTTAGGATATTCTTATACAGGGTGGGGGACTTTCAGTCCACTGATAAACTCGAGTGAAGAGACGTCCTCACCATAATTAGAGATCTTAGTGAGTTGGCTTCGGAAGAAGCTGATGTATGATATGAGGCTGTCGTTCTACCTCATCTTGACAGAAAAGAGGTGATGGTTGTACCTCTTGGCCTCCCAACGAGAGGTGTACTTAGTGAGGAATACTTTAGTTACCTCCTCGAAGTAATGGATGGAGCGGGGAGGCAGAGAACAGAACCAATCTGAGGCCACTTATTTTTAGGTTGGAAAGGAAGGTGAGGCATATGATTGGGTCATACGGGAGTAGATCACCATCTTGACATAAAAATATCTGATATGCTGGATAGGATCACTCACTTCAGAATAGTAGTCCAAGGTCGAAATTGAGAACTTCTTTGAAAACGTGCACTCTCGAATAAGTTTGGAGAGTGGGGGAGTCAGGAACTTTGGCAACTGAAAGCATTGGGTAGCTTCCGTGATCTATCTTTGGATCAGCTCATCAAGGGCTAGGTCGTCAGGAGATCCACCGACTTCAGGCTCACTTTCCAACTGCATCGATGATTGGTTGTTCTGGAGGGTAGCAATTTAAGCCTTAAGTTGATTGTAAAACTGACTCAATGCCTCTTTCTCATGAATGACATTATCAGGGTCGAGAGCCACTTACCCCCGATCGTGATCAGATCGGGCTTGTTTCCCCTTCATTTGCTCTTTCATGTCGTTGAGCATCTGAAGGAGCTGATTTTCATACTAGTGCGGTGGTTGGACACTAGGGGCTGCTTTCTGAGGTAAGGAGGAGCCGGTGTCCTTAGTGGTTTGTAGCTGATCGATGGCTAGTGGGGAACCATGGCCCCAGTGGTGCTAATGGCTTTGCCTTTGGACGTGATGTCGCTGAGGATGACAACTTGCTTTCTTGGAGCCATGACATCGTGGAAGAGGGTTTGAGGAAAGTTTTTAGGAGGAAAAATGTAAGTGTATGAACTCAGATCTCAATGAAAGCACCACTTTGTGATGAAGATTTTTCGTCATGAGCAATCAGACGGTCAATCCTCACCACAAGTGTGATCAGAGAGTGGTGTGAGTGTGTGTAATAAGATAATGCATAGCACAAAAAAGTAGACATAGGATTTTTACGTGAAAACCTTTAATCGGAAAAATCACGTGGAGGAGAAAAATTCACTAAAATTAGCAAGTTACAGGTATTATTGTAATTGGCTTAGCTGGAAGAGAAAAGGATCCAAAAGTCTCTCTCTCATTGGAATTATGCTTGTTATTTATGTGCATGAAGTTGGATTGCACGACGTGATCTTCGTAACTGCATGATCTGTACGTGTTGATTTGTTGGGATTGCATGTCGAGAAATCCACATCTATTTATAACTGCTCGCGCTGAATGACATTACATGTTATGAATGTGGAGAAGATTAGGTAGCGTAACTATCAATGGAGATTAGGGATGATCTGTTGCTGTGGTTGTTTTGTGTAGGATTAAAGTCTTTAGAATAGAGGGAGCTCCGGAATGACCAAGTGGCAGAGCTCTTCGGGATGAAGCATCTTGGGATAGAAGGTAGTCTTCGAGAGGATCTGGAGTGGTAAAATAATCCGAGGTGAAAGTGTCTTTGAGTCGAAGAGTGACTTCAATATGCGCGGAACTGACTTCGAGAGGATATGATGTGACGAAGTCTCCTGACTAATCGGACATGTGGTATCATCATTGAGGGTCAATTTTTGACCACTACATAGAGCATCCATCATTTATTACCTTTGTGAAAAGTTTGCAACTTTTGTTTAATATGATTGCGTGTCATGCTATTAGAAATAATTGTCTTGCTATATCAAGAAGAAAAAAATTCATAGTTTTTGAAAGATTTGAATTGTCGTATAAGTTTTACCATGGATTTATGGACTTCTCACAAAAACATGGATATTTGATTCTTACTGCACATTATATTGATGATGGATTTGTTTTAAATAAGAAGATTATGAATTTCTGAAAAGTTTTTTATCCTCATACAAGTTATGTGCTCAACGATGTACTTGAAAATTGCCTTACTCAATAAGATTTGGATGATAAATTGTGTGCATTCATTACTGACAATTGTATCACAAATGATGTTTTGATAAGACATTTCAAATGAGATTTTAGTAAGAAGTAGTTGTTTAATGGAGAACAAATACATATAAGATATTATGCGCACATTTTAAATATTATAGTGTAAGATCGAATTAAAGTGATGGATGAGTCTATTAAGCACATTAGGAATCTCATTACATAGGATGCAAGTTTTTAATGGATTGGCACAATTTTTTAAGTTGCCTACTAAGAAAAGTTTAATTTTGATTGTGCCCACAAAATGAAATTCCACTTGCGTCAATACTTTATAATTAAGAATGCGTTTGTTAAATATGCAAAAGAGCATTATAATGGACTTAATGCTCCTGCTCTTGATGATTGGAGAAAAGTCGAATTGATAACAAATTTTTTGAAAACTTTTATTGATACAACTGAAGTGTTTTCTGGTACAAATATCCTACATTCAATTTGTATTATAGCAAATTTGGACCATTCGAGTTTGTTAGAAGAGGAAGTTGCCAAATGGAGATGAAATTATTAAGATACTGGTATTTGAATGAAAAGGAAATATAACAAATATTAGAATAATGCAACAAATTTTTGTCAATTGCATCTATTTTGGATCATCAATTAAAATTGGCTTATATTGAGTATACTTACTGAAAAACATTTGGTAATGAAGTGAACACAAAGAATATTAAAGAACTTCGAGATTTTCTGAGTGAAGTTTACGTTTAATATTTGAGGGCAGCCCATAGAAAAGAGAGGAGGTTGACGTATCAAGCTTGGGAGCAAGTGAAAAATCAAAGGCTTATGTTAGCTTCGATAAGAGAAACACTGATTTAGAGTTTGCAGAGTTCTAGTCTCAAAATGTCATGAAAATAATACAAGAGAATGAGGTTGATAGAAGAGAACTTATTTTCTCCAATGTCAGAGACAAAATTTAATATTTTAGGGTGGTGGGGAAGACAAATGGAACACACTATCTTATATTTTTAAAACTAGCTCGAGATAGTTTGGCAATCCCAGTGTCTAATGTTTCATTCGAGTCAGTTTTCAATATGGGTAGAGTCGTGAACTAATATTGCAGCCGATTGAGCCCACATAACACTGAGGCATTGGTTTACACATAGGATTGGCCCTGCCATGAGTACTATATAGATAAATACTTATTATATATAGTAATTTCATATATAATGCTCCGTGTTTCAGTAAATGCTAAGTCACCAACTATTGTGTTGTGCAGATGAAAAAAATGAAGGTTCTTCATCGTCCAATTCATACCTTTTGGATGAGGGTTGGTATATGAATGGTTATCTAAATGAATTTCAAAAAAAAAAAAAAATAGTAATGTAATTCTTATTTCCTTGTCATTCTTTTTATCTAATTAGAAATTTTTATCTTTATTACTATTGAATATCTTGCAAATGATTCTCTGAAAAGCATCATGCTTTCTTGATAGCTTTCACTTTTCTTTTAAATTTTCTGTGGAACATCAATATCATCAAATTATGTATAGGGAACATTAATAATGCCATTGGTTGCAAATACCCTTCTTTTTACTTGCTTTATGATATATTTGTAGAATTTAATATATTGCCAACTAAGTATCATGTGAATCCGTAGAAAATGAAAAAAAAAAAAATTCTAATTAGATAAAGTTGTGTTTGGATTATCTCGAAATTAAAACTTCTATTAACTGACATAAACTTCTATTAGATTTTCAATTTGAAGCATGCCCAGTTCTCTAACGACTACAAGTCTCTTTATATATATACAAGTTTTTGGCAACAAACTGATAACTAGTGACTCTTTCTATATGCAACTTTAATCATCAACTCTTTATCTGCTTCCCTCCTCTCCTCTTATTTGTAAATACTGTTCTTACTTCTCTGGTGGATTTGATGGATCATGGAAAACATTGCTTCCTCCATCTAAAGATGAGATGATTGCAACATCTGAAAGATCATGGTGGACAAAACAATTTGATTTAATGTGCCTCACAGCCAAATTCTGTATTACTAGTGCATGTACATATGCTCTAGATTTTCTATCAAACTTCACAAGATGTAACATGCTATCAAATGGAGGTGGTTTTTCCACTACTTCAAGTGTATTAGTTATTGATCATGAATGCGATCTTTGATGTTGATCATCTTGTTTGTTCTTAGAGTACGACCTTGGGATCAAAATAATTTTGAGTTCAATTCCGTGTTTTTCTCTGTGCTGAAGTGGCATTTCAAAATGTTGACCAACGGGTTAAGTAGTCACATCCAATCTGGAATATATTGAAGGACTTGGGGCACCATCCCAAAAGACTAGCCTTTCAGGTAGAGTTGCCCAAATCCTTATATACTCAAGACCATCCCCACGTCTAGCCGATGTGGGACTATTTGTTCCACCCAAATCCCAACATATATGCTGGTTTTTCCCCCTCGGTTACAATAAGCCGTCCTGCTGGACTTAGGAAACTAATGCATTTTTCTTCTTGGGTGAATTGATATAAAGTATTCACTTAGTAATTAGTTTATAGTTTAGAAACGGTGCAATGTCCTTTGAGTTGGTTGTTATTATTTGGCAAGCAACATTTCTTGGTTGATAACCTTCACTTGATGAATCTGTTGTTTGATAAGTGTTTGGTCGGAAAAGTTTGGTCGATATAAAGTTTCTTTGAGTGGCTGAAAAGTTACAGCAGAACGACTCCGATTAGAAAAGAGGAAGAATATATGAATCTCCCCTTTGTTTAAGGCTGAGTTTTTCGTGTGGCGATGAAGAGTGATTCTTATTCTCCGTTGACCGATGTCAAACTTCTCTTCAGGACGCTCTCAAAAATCAATTAGGTGGGAGCTCTGTTTTTAACGCATTAAGTGTTTAGAGCCCATTAATTACTCTCTCTCTCTCTCTCGCCCCCCCTCCCCCTCCCCCTCCCCCTCCCCCTCCCCAGAAAGCAAGAAGAAAATAAGAAGTATTTAGTTTGAGAATTCTCAGCTCTCCAATATCTAAAGTTTCCTCCCCTTATTCTTTTCTGGCTCCCGCTTTTAGCACCTCCAGCCATTTTTAAGGAGTCATAGGGGTATTATTGTCCCCTAAAATTCCTCCATTATGGGGATGAACTCCCTATTACGTGGGGAGCGAATTGACCTAGTAATGTAGATCAGTTATAATAGAATGCGGGTCTCGCGCTGAACGCGAAGTTACTCAGACCCGCATGGGACACGTGGCGTAGAGTTGCTCAGACCCGCATGGGACACGTGGCGTAGGTTTGCTCAGACCCGCTGGGGCGCGGAGTGCTCAGATCCGCGTCTGAAATCTTTATTTTTCTTTTCGACACGAAGTCCGCATTTTAGTTGAAAAGCGACCTTCGCGCTAAAGTGAGGCTCGCTTCTGATGGCTTGTCCTTAGTGATTTTTAGACAACCTACAAAACTTCCTTCAAATTTTTTCGACACTCCACGGTTGACTGAGATTGATTTCGAAATACTTTGAACTTCAGTTGATTTTGGGCTCTCATGATTGGACTGACAATTTTTTGAGATGCCCTGAGTTTGATCCTGTCTGGATTCTGGTCATCGTGAGTGTACTGTTGAACTGCTTGAAGCCTCCAGGGAAGATCATCACAAGTGTCTTAGAAACACAGTCTAGAGCACTTGTTATGAGCTCTGATTTGTTCATCGGTGTACTATTGAACCGGTAAATTTATCGATTACTTTTGTCAATATACTGTTGAACTGATTGTAAAAGCAGAGACATACTCCTTATATGTGAGAGAACACAGCTCTCATAGACATGACCGCCATGCTGACCAGTGCAGAGCAAACTTTGAGATGCGACTCTCAATCATTGTAGAGACGCGACTCTTAATTAGCATTGATACGCGGTTCTCAATTCTTGTAGAGGCGCGACTCTTAATTGATTGTAAAGACGCGATTTAAACGCGAAGGCCCCATTGGATGCTTCCAGGCACGAACGCGGGTGCC
>JAVJIF010022610.1:0-16276 GCA_038442645.1 Agave tequilana
CTAGGTCTTCTTTGAGTAAACCTAGCTCTGATACCAAAAAATTCTATCACGGCCTGCTTCTCAAATTATGCTTGAGCGGAGATGTGACGAGAGTCGCGACGTATAGACGCGAGGAAAATACCCCACGTATACACGCTAAACCTAAAGTGACCTGAACATGCTATATAAATTAATTATAATAATTAATATCACTGCAATAATATATAAATTTCTACACAATTATAGTATTATTCTATGAATAATCAACAGAACAACTACTGAGTCCAATATATATAGAGAATCAAAGGAAATCAACAAGATGGAAAGGAAGACATGAACTGTACCAAAGAATCTGGTGATCAAGTAAAAGAGACTCCGTACTTCTCAGATACACATGATGATCTCAGATGCCTGCTCAGTGAAAGAAATACCCATATACCTGTGCAAATCCAGAGAGTCAAAACTCCAAGTGAGTGAAAAATGAGGAAAAGGTGCACATGCATATAACATGTTGACATACCATATATTTCTATAAACTAAACTAAATAAAGAATATCACGAATAAGTCTGATAAGAAATAGTATGAGTAAAACTGTACAAGACTGAAATTAAAGACAATAACATATAACATCAATCAATATGTCACAAGTATATGATAATAGACAGTACATAATTTAGGGAGTGACGGGATCAATCTGTCATAATTTCATATGGTAGATGCCTATCATGGCATACATGTATATGACAAGTTAGGACACATCAGCTAGGTGTGTCATGTCAGTCAGTTATTATTAATTATATCAGCGAATACTAATTGTCATATGCAATAGGCGCATCCCATACTACGGGTACTACATATGTTAATCGGGGTCCTATGTTTTTGAAACTGATCGGTTGGAGACATTGTCTGTGTTTTAAGTGGGTCACGTACATACCCGAGACTACGGCCCAGACTCCCTAGCGCTGAACCAAGCCATACCCCAAGGTAGTCAGGTAACATGTATAATAAGTCAGGTAACATGCATATTATGTATAAACAGGAACATGAACGGGTGTCAGTCACCCTACGAGAACCTTGCAGTGAAACTCTCTTTCGGCTGCACAACCTATACTAAGTCTACCCAAAATACAGATGTCTCTTCCATCATTTTTTCAATCCCGGTGTAAGTTATTTCATGATCATGTTATTTAGATTATCAAGATTATGTAATGGACATGTTACCTAGATCACTGGGATAATTCGGTGATGGCAATGGTAACAACATCAATAGTGTAATCAGGATACATGATGTCAGTGAACAAGATAAGCAGGATGATGCTGCCGTATAACAATATTTTTCCAGTGACTTTAGTAACATGGATAGTATTTGCTTTCAGGTAAATGTCATGTACTATGAGTCAAGTTTTCATGTAAAAGGTTGATAATTATCTTAAACATATACAATAATGACATGTAGGCACACACGAATAATTCAGAACTATATAATAATTTCATAAAAGATTCTCAACCATGGAAATTATAAGTTTCTAAATGCCGGATAATAAATTAAACCATGTAAATTATTAAACATAAAATAATACACAATTTGTTTAAAAGTCAAAAACATTCACAGTGTTAATTAATTTGCATTCCATATGTGTGAACATAACCTATAGTTAATGTGCATGAATAGTAATTAACTAAGAAATATGATTTTTCTAAAAAAAACACTCACAAAGTAATTCATTTTGTGTTTAATATATGTAAACGTGAACAGTAATTAACAGGTATGAATTATCATGAACAATAATTTAAATATAAAATAACGTTTAATGAAACAAGGTTAAAAACACTCAGAAAAAATACTGAAAAACTCAATAAGTAAACAAAAAACACTCACATGAAATGACACGGTTTCGGGTCTGAATCACCGTCAGATCTGCACTGCACGAACCGATCTAGATCTCTGAATCGTCTCGTGTGTCAGTCTTCGAATTGCCAGCGTATTAGGTTCACACTGAACATTGACTGACAAAAAGACAGAGTTTAAGAAAGTGTTTACCTGATGTGTGATAAACTTTGAATTCTTGTAATTTAACCGTAGCAGCAATGACTGTACGGGTTGATCCTCAGTGAGAGATGCGATGGAAGTACTTCGACACAGTGTTGTTCTTAGAAGAAAGAATTTTATTGAAAAAATTGGTTTTGTTTTGATAATGAGAAAAGATCATAGTCCACTAATCATCTATCACCACTAACTTACTAGTCCATGAAGATTAAACTTCATGTTGATTCATAAAAGTTTTTCTAAAAAAATTGCATCAAGTAAGATATATAAGAAGAAAAGCTATCTCTAATTAAAACACACTAGCCAAAGTTCAACATTAGATTATTAAAGCTTTCTAAGCATAGCTTAAGAAAATTATTTAGATTTAACATTAAGCTATCAAAGCTATCTAAGCATAAAATAAGTAAAACTATTAACTAATATTAACAGTAATCAAATTTATTTTTTATCTTCATAAGTCTTCAAGAAGATTACCTAGTTCTAGGGTTTTAAGCATGTGTGGGATTCAATCAGTTTAAGCAATCATAGAATTAGAAGTAGTGGTAGAGAGATTAACAACCATGAAGTTGTATTTAGTTATTCATGATAAAGTTTAAACATAACATGGTGTTTAAATAAGAAAATTGCATAAATAAAAAGAAAGCAAATAAAGAAGACAATAGAATTTAAAGAAGAACAAAAGAACTTTGTTTATTGAAGCTGACCGTCAATTACAATCTCTCATTCATCTCTTTATAATTCCCTCAACTAAAATCCTAGAAATTATAAAAATTCGGAAGAAAAAGAATACTAAAGAAAATCCTAACCTTTAAATATCTGAGATGCCTCCTTTCTTTGGCTTTACCCTCTATTTATAGGGAAAATAAGAGGTAGTATTTTAGTGAAACTCATATACCCAACCGTCACAGGAGAAGCCTCTGGAATGCTGCGTTTTCACGGCTTTTCAAGAGAAAACATTGCATTCCTGTGGTGGATAATGCTGCATTTTAGGCTCTGGCTTCATCTCGTCTATCCACCAGAAGTTATATCCTTAAAATCTTCATTTAAACTCTGAATTTTAAAATATATCCATTTTAGATAACTTGGGAAGTAAGTTTTCTCCTGATCCGAGTTTAAAATTAAATTTCTCCCCTTTATCTTTGACTTGATGCTTAAGCAACCTGAATTTCAGTTGATTTTCTCCTTTATCTTAATTTAGGATAGAGATTATATCTGAATCATTGTCTTCCTCTTGATTTCAAATTGATTTAAATTGAAATCTGAATGTAAATAGGATAATTAGAAGCTTTCTTTATTTTTATCTTCCTATTTTAAATAACTACACACCATAAACAAAAAGAGAGTTAAATAGCAAAATTAAATAAAAACAATCAAAGGTTAAATGTGCAAATGTGATGATAATATTGCAAATGTGAAATGTAACCACACCCCCACACTTATCTTTTTCGTCCTCAAGCAAAACTAAAATATCCACTTTTATAGAATTCACGATTGCATTTAGCATGTGCAACAAGCCGTTCAATTGCTAGTTTATCCCTAGAGGAGGAATTTTGTCTCGTGAGAATTTTCAGTGAATTGTACCCGCAAAATCCAGTGAAAGAAATAATAGATAAGAAAAACTAAGATAAAAAGGATAACAAAAATAAGGATAAAAGAAAGAAAAGTTATTATTTTTTCTCTATTTCACAACAAGTAGTCACTAGCAATTAAGTTCATAAGTTTCCAACAAGTTTAAGTATAATCAAGTTCAATCATAAAATCAAGAAATCTAATCATTTTTTTAGAAATTTAAATTCAATATTTTCACACCAATCCTTCCTAAGTTTTTCAATCCTACGCATCTTTGTGTAAGTGAGAATATATATATATATATATATATATATATATATAAGAAAAACTAAGATAAAAAGGATAACAAAAAACTTTTTTTAATATATATATATATATATATATATATATATATATATATTAAAAAAAGTTTGAAATATTGTAACTTCGTTGACCTTTAAGCACTTTTTGTTTAAAATATGTATAACTCATCTAAGTTTATTTTGTATAAATATCAAGGCTTCTTGAGCCCTAATAGCTAATTAATTGATTATTAGATGTGCTAATATATATATTATATTGATATATTTTTCCCTCAAACTTCGCTAATTACCTTTCTTGTAAATACCAAGGCTTGTTTAGGTCAAAGCACCTAGCTAATCAATAATTAGATTTGTTTATTTTTCATATATATATATATATATACATATATATATATATATATATACATATATATATATATATATATATACATATATATATATATATAATACACATATATATATATATATATATTATACTATATTTCAAAACTGGCTAAGCTATCATCATCATCCCAAGCATAAAACTTATGTGTATGTATATATAAGATGCATAATCATATCAACAAATTTTAGATGATGTTTATTTTTCAAAATTTTTATCTCTAAGTTAAAAATTATAGATTCTTTCAAATTGATCTTACTATCAAAATTTCAAACTTTGTTGGATTCTTATTTCTTTAACACTAGTCGTCACCCTCTACTATAGTATACCAAGGAAGTACACAGATTGGCCCAAAGCTATGTAAATGAGTACAGTTCTATCTGATTACGTACTGCTGTCAGATTATCCATCACACAGAAATCCCGCAGTTGCTCAAGCTATTTCAGATGCAGAAGTTCCCCTGGTTTTCCATATGCATGTTTCAGCAGAATGTGCATGTCTTCATACAAATTTCTGAAGACAGCAATCTTGTGCATTGTCTTTTGCTTGAAGACTCCAGCATTCATCTCTCTCCATACATGCCAAATTACTCTCCTAAAAATCAGTCTAGCCAGCATAGTAGTCTTATATTTTCCAATGAACTTAACTTTGATCAACTTGCATTCACCAAGAAGAGTGCCATTGTTGGCGTCCAGTCCAAGCTTCCAGAGGCAGACCCAAAGGTGGGCTGGCCGGGCTATAGCCCGGCTCATTTTTTCAAATATTGTCTTAAATTCATTTTTATTTTTGTTCTTTTTCAGATATTGTGTTAGACCCCCATTTATTTTGGCTTTCTTTTAGCAAATTTATTACTAGTTCCACTCCTGATTTAGTGGAGAATACTGTTTTATTATTTTGGGAAATGCATATAATTCATAAGTATATGTTAAAAAAATTACAGCCCACCCCAAAATTTATACCTGGTTCCGTCCTGCAAGCTTCAACTTACATAATGCCCATATATAAGAAGAACAAGGACAACTAAAAGGAGATGGTCTATTGGTTCATGCCGTGACATGCACAAAGGGAATGGATCAGAATCATTGACTCCAGTACTCTGAGCAACTTATTATGTAAAGCCCTCAACAAAGAGGGAGACATTTTTGGAAAAGAATTAGGCTGCCAAACAACCTTAAAAAATTCAAACACACCTCCTCCTCCTCTTGCTATATTCCAAGCTGCTTGGAAAGTGCACATACCAGAATTAGTAGCAGTCTAATGCCAGGTGTCAGCTTCTCCAGAAATGAGAATCTGTTGTATATCCTGCCAATATGGTTGAAGAGCTGGATTCTTGAGAAACCAGGTACCATTCTTAATGATATCACAAACCTTCCAATTTAGAGATGAAGATGGGGAATGTACAAACCTGACATATTCAACAAGCACCCATTTGGCAGCCAAGCATCATTCCATAGTGATGTCTCTGTGCCAAGACCAACCTACCTTCTCATATACACATGAGTTGTATCTTTGCAACATACAATAAATTTCCAAGTGCCCGAGACCAATATATTGCATTGTAACTGAGAGAGAGGGGAATCCTTTGCATACTAGTGTTACATCCATCCTGCCCATAAAGACTTTATTGTAAATAATCTCCATATCAACTTGATACCAGCTGCAGGGGATATATCTTGAACTCTTCTTAAGCCAAGACCACCTTCTTTTTTAGGCAAACACATTGATTTCCAAATCCAGACATGCAGCTTACCATTCCATATGAAATTAGAAGCACTCTCAAGTTCAGTAGCAATAGAATTTGGAATTCTAAATGATTGCACCCAATAGCTCAAAATTTTAGTTAAGACAGATTTAACACACTCTACTCTTCCAGTGAAAGAGAGAAGTTTAGCCATCCATCCCTCTATTTTAATCTGTACTTGTCCACCAGTGGATTAAAGTCTGTTGCCTTAAAGTAAGGCAATCCCAGATACTTGATAGGTAGTTGACCTAAAGGCACACGAATGATACCTGCCAGTTGCTCCCTTTGTTTACAACCTTTACTAACAAATAACTTGCTCTTGCTCCTATTAATGCTCAACCCAGTATTCAAATGCAATCTCAAAAGATTTCTTATTTGCTCTGCAAAAGACCAGCATATCCTCAACAAATAATAAATGAGAGAGATGATTGTGAGGTGATCTTTTAATTGAATAAATTTTGCTAGATGTCATAGCCAAATGCATCTGAATAGACCAAAACTTCACTACCAGAACAATTAAATAAGGATATAGAGGATCTCCTTGTGTGATTCCTCTGTTGCTAGAGAAGTACCCAATAGGAGATCCATTAACCATCACTGAAAAGGTTGGCGTTGTTGAGACCTAGAACCAGCCAAGAACACAACCCTAGATCCATAAACAACACACAAAGAGAGGAGCCAGAGATTTACTAGATTTGGCAAGATTGCCTACGTACCCGGGTAGAAGAGAGAGATTTATTGATGATTTACATAAGATTTATAGAGGATTAATAATTGTTCTCTCAAAAACTCACTCAACAAGAAGATTCACGCAAACTGAGTTCAGGTCTCTATTTATAGAGAGAAGAAAATCCTCAAAACAGTAGCAGCTCGGGTTCAAAACGCTGCTCTGACCCGACTGTCGATCGACCGCTTCAAGTGCGGTCGACCGCCCGTTCGACCGCGTTGACCCCCCAACTCCTTGTTAATCTACAGAGTTGTGCTGTTCGACCACCTGGTCGACTGAAATTCAAGTCCCAACTCACTGTTAGATCTTCAGAGTTGGGCTGGTCGATTGCCTGATCGACCGCCAATTGGTTTTCTTCTCCCGTGCAACATGGGTCGACCAGGCGGTCGATCGATCTCAACTCTTGTGCATGTCAGTCGACCACTTAGTTGATCGAACCTCTTTTAATTGAGTTTAAAAACTCTATCATCTACTTTTTGATCATCTCTTTACATTCTTCACCTCGGTGAAGATTTTTCAAATCTGAGCTGAATACCAATAAGTCCAACCCCGCTCCACGATCACACACGATCTTCGCCACGAGATCGACACACAATCTCCACTCCGAAATGCGGATGTTGACTCACCATACGATTCTGACGAATCCTAAATGCAAAGTTACAATTGATTTCAACGATCACAATGAATCCAAATGATTGATCCAAAATCAATTCAAATTGAGTTTGTCATTACCTCAGATAACTCTCTCCAACTCTAATATCAATTATAATGATACCAAGCTTTCAGCTCAGCTAAACCAAACGGAATGCACTATACATGTCTTCCCAACACTTCATCGAGAAGAAACAACACCATATGAGCCGACCAACGAACGTGTTTACAACTCAGCAATTGAATGGAATACCATTACAAATAACCTCAAGAAGAACCCAACATGAGCCAATAATGACTCGACAACTGACTGGAATACCATTCTAAATGTCTTCAAAACAGTCCAACCAAATCTGAGTAGAGCACACCAAATAACCAACATCAGCTCAACAAATTGGATGCACACCCCTTCTGCAAGCTCAACTCTCTTCTCACCAGAAGATCAAATGTTCATTGAGATCACAACTCTTCACCTCTACGTGAAGTCCTAATTATAATTTACCGCTGCCAATTCTCGAGAACCCAAATAGCTTCATATGGGCTGCACCACCAAACAGGTTATGTCATTACGGTTTCATACGTACCCCTTACCCAAAAGATCAAGCCTCTTGTAGTTCATCCGAATGAGCTACACCAGTTTAACCAACTTCCTTCTTTACAGCACTGGAGCCAATAGACTGAGTCATATGAACCTCATCAACCTAAGATCAATGCTTCTTTACAACTCACTTTCGTGGATTCCATTTTGTTTCTTTAGCTGCAACTAAACCACCTTTATCAACATGTTCAGAATCCATATCCACTACTCGATCTCCATGCGGTATCACAACCGATGAAATCCCAGACGATACTGAATCAATTAAACAATATGGAGTAGCATCACTCTCCACCCATTGCGATAACACCAACTTGGTCTTCATTGTCTCCACCTGTTGGGAGATGGTAGGCTTCACTATTGAAGCATCATCCAATATGACATGTCTGCTCGAGACAAATTTTCTGTTTTTTGGATCCCATAACTTGTAACCTTTCAAGTCTTTCTTGTATCCTAAAATACCAGCTTGTTCGCTTTAGAGTCCAATATGTCTTTCTTGATATCAACATAGGCCGGAAAACCAAATACTTTAAGCGAACCAAGGTCACTAGCAGCTCCACCTAACAAATCTCTGATGGAGTCTTACATCTAATCGCAATCGTCGGTAGCCTATTCAAGAGATGACTAGTATACACAATTGCCTCATCCCAAAATAATTTGTCTAACAATGCATTAGATAACAAATACTGAACCTTCTTAGCAAGGCACAATTTATCTCTTTGGCTACACCATCTTTTTCATTTGTGAAGTAGGTCACAATGCCATTGTTCTGGTCAAATTGCAGGAAAGAATCCTTGTATTCTTCAACATGATCATACTGGAGCACCTTAATCTTCCTACATGTCTGATTCTCTATCAGCTTCTTGCACTTCACCAACAACTCTAGGACTTCAACTCTATCTTATGGGGTATATCCAATAACGCTTAGAATAATCATCTACAATAGAGACAAAGTACTAATGTCGTCTAAGTGATGCAGCCTTGGTAGGATCCCAAACATCCACGTGAACCAACTCAAGAAGACTATGCAAATGGTGAGTAACAATGCCGAGTTTCACCTACTTGTCGAGAACACAACTGCCACGTGATTCCAAATGGCAGGTCGATGCACCTTCCAATGCTTGGTCTGACTTCAAGACAATTTGTCTGAGCCCTTCATGCCATATTCTGGCTGAATTGCCATCTAACTATTCTGAAGATGTCAATCCAATAATTGCATTGCCCATCAAGTAGTACATATTGTTGCATCTAATGCCCTTCAGAACAACCAACGAGCCGCTAGACATCTTGAGAGAGTCCCTCTGAGGCCCTCTGCTTACAAAGCTCCTACTGAGATCAAGTTCTTTGTCATATGAGGAATATATCTCGCCTCTTTCAACTCTCATTGTCCCATCATATATCTTGATACGAACCATACCCTTTTTAACCAACCAACATGTGTGATCGTCTCCCATGGACATCAAACCGCCATCCAGCTCCTCAAAGCTAGCAAACAACTCTCTTCAGAGACAAATGTGATATGTAGAGCCCATATCCAATACCCACTCAGACGCATTTAAATGACAACCTGATGGTGTAAAAGAGAGTAAAAAGTAAGGATAGTCAGAATCATTACCATCCAACTTCGCGATATTGGCCTCTGATCGTGACTCCTTCGACTTATTGAGCCTTGGACAATTACTTTTCCAGTGTCTTTTCTCTTTATAGAAGGCATACTGATCCTTTTTAATTTGCAATTACCAACCATAGGCTTTCAATTGGATCACTACTGGTTTTCTTTTCTTCAGTTTGGACTACTTCCTCTTACAGCCAATATCTCTGTTGATGTGTCACTGGAAGACACTCCTTATCTTTCCTTCTCAATTCAAGATTCACAAGAGCAGTGATCACTTCATTGTAGTTAAAGGATGTCCTCCCATTGAACAGGATAAGCACAAAGGTCTCATATCCCTCATCAGGGAGAGAACTCAACAATATCAATGCCTTGTCTTCATCCTCGATTACTACATCCAAATTCACCAAATTCGCGAGAAGCTTTGTATAGTTGATGTGATCACTAATGTAGATTTCTCTCTTTAACTGAAAACGGTAAAGCCTCCTCTTCAAGTGCAAGCGATTCTCAACGCTTTTCGTCAAGTATTTGCTCGCAAGAGTCTCTCAAATCTTCTTCGCGAAAGTCTCATTCATCATATCATAGTTTAGATTTTGTGTCAAGCAAGACCTAATGACGTCACATGCCATCCTATTCATCTTCTTTCAAATCTTTTCATCTACTTCTTTCGGTCTCTCTTAAAGCTCAAGAGTATTCTCCAAATTCTGCGCATTTAGCGCATCTAATACCTCGCATCTCCACAACCTAAAATTATTTGTACTATCACACCACATCAATCTTCATGTGACAAACATTCTGAATGCTCTTTACTATAAAAGAACAACTCTCATCGGATGTTTCTTCGGCCATTTCTCCAATATTCACAACCAAACAAAGCGAAACAACTATTGAATGAAACTACAAATAATGAAGTTTAAATTTTTACCTCCAATTGAAAGCCTAAGAAAAGTTTTCAATTGATTTCTCCACTCAAAAGTAGAATATGAGATCCAACATAATAAAAATCTGATTTTTATCTCACCAAAGTCTCAGATCTGCAAAATTCAAGCTTGCAATCAAGATTCACTCCACCAAACGAAGCACAAGCATTGTCTAGAGCTCTGATACCACTTGTTGAGAGCGGGAACCAGCCAAGAACACAACCGTAGATCATAAACAACATACAAAGCGAGAGATAATGATCTACGAGGTTCGACAAGATTTCCTACATCCCTGGGGTAGAAGAGAGACCTATTGATAATTTACCTAAGATTTACAAGAGGATTTATAATTGTTCTCTCGAGAACTTAAAATCACCTAGAGGGGGGTGAATAGGTGATGGCTAACACTAATGGCAAATGTTAAAAATTAATGCTGAAATTAAAACTAGCTAATCACAAGTTATGAAACAATAATCAAGTACTAGAACAAGCAAGCAAAGAGAGTTCAGTTAAGAGAGAAAATTTAAACGTAAACGCCAAGATGTTTTTCGAGGTTCGAGCCATTTGCTCTACGTCCCTGTCTTCACCACAATGAAAGATTTTACTATACTTGACACTCTTATAATCAACGCCCGATCTCGCAAGATCCGGAGCAACTCAAGCCTTCAAGCTCTATCAAGGCCGCAACCTCAACAGACTTAAATAATACAAGAAATTGATGATCTCTTCAAGATCACAAATGTTCAACAAACACAATTCTATAATCTGGAGTAGAGAGTGCAAGGTCAAGATTGGGTGAGCTAGAAAATTTGTAATCGATTGGCAGTGTAAGCTCAAAACAAAAGAAATTTGGATTTTAGGGCTCTAAACTTGAAAATTCTTGTAAAATTTTATTTCTTGTATTCTTGGGGTTTTCTACAGTGCCCTTATTTATAGGAGAGCAAATATAGACGTTTAAATCCAAGAATAGTCGTTTAGAGATAATCCATAATAGTCCAAAACAAAATATAACTGTTAAAGGCAAAATATGTGCTTTTGCATAGTTACCGGTCGACCGCCAACAACTAGAAAAAGAGCCGTTGGAGTCTACGATCGACCGAGATCAAAGAAAGAGCTTTGCAGCTCTGTCGGTCGACTGGTCAATCGACTGAGATCAACAAACAGAAAGCCCTGCAAGATCTGCAATCGACTGGTCGGTCGACTGTCATACACAACTCAGATATGTGCACAACTAGCTCTGCTGGCAGTCGACTGGGCGGTCGATTGATCCAACCAATTTTTCAAACATTTTGTAATTTAAAATCTATTTTGAAAATTCTTTAGCTCTACTTTATTAAAACTTGCAAAAATTAGTTTATATAAATTCTTTTGATAAAGTCTACGTGATTAAAAGCCAACTGACATACAAACTCTTGGAATCTCATTTTGCAATAACAAAGTCATTTTGGAATAAATTTCTTGAAAATATTTTTTCTCAAAAATGAATTTCTATACAAATGAAATTCAAAACTAAATTTTTTTTAATCTTTTGCAATAAATCTTGAAATCAATGTTGGGTGTGTATATTTATGAGCCTTCCAAACTCTAAATAAGATTTTGATAAAACTAAATCTTACAAATATAAAAAAAAAAATTATTTGAGATGCTTTAACGCATCCAAAGCTTGATTCCTCAAGCTTGACTCCTCGAGTATATGGTGTGTTTCTTACACTTGAGCTGTTTAATCAACTTGTATTAGCTTCAATCTTAAACTTGAGTCTTTTGTTGAAACAAAGCAAACATACTAAGATCATGTTAAACCTGTAACTTGAACACTTGTAAGATCATTAGTACTATAATGACTACATGAGATAATCATCATGAAAATAAAGAGTTCAAAAACTATCTATGATAGTTCGATTGATTGGCTTTTGCGTTATCGATTGGCATGCTTTCCTTTTGATTTGGAAGCATATTAGAAATAGGCCAACTACAGTCGAAGGCACAGGTGGTCAACTGGATTTTTGTGTCATTGAAATTTGAATTTTATAAAGAAAATAAAGTTAAGGATAGCGGTACCAAAGCGATAACCAGTTGAACTGAGGTTGATCAAAGATCCACAGACAAATTCGTTGATACATTCCTGAGATCCCCTCGGAGATCCAAACCTATTAAAAAAAAGTCTGTTTGTGAATCGGAACTCAATAAATGTAGTAGACACAATTTTAATTTTAGATTATTCGAAGTTAATATTCATCAGCGCAATGCTCCTTTATTGATTTTTGTTAAGCGCTAATTACTAGATTTCATTCATAGATTTCAAATTACAGTCTGTTTGCACACAAGGTGTTTGTTAAATTGCCGAACACAATAGAATTTGTCATCCAACCTACAGCGGTCTATGAAATCAATCTGATCTCCCCTGTACCATTCCTAGAACTCAAATCTAATTTCAAACTCGCCATAAGCTTCAGCCCGGAACAAAATTAGAATCTCAAACGAAGCATTGAACTCTAGACAAACAAACATGATATTTATTGAACTGGACCACAAATAATTTCTCAGATTTTGTACAAATACAAATATAGAACCAACTAATCAGTTTCTAATCAACTCTTATATCTATCCTTTTGTAACAAACAACAAGGCAGAGTTCAGCGGGAGACGATGGTCTCAAAGCAGCTGAGCCCATCAAACTCCACCGCGAATCGCGATTGCGTCCGCTGCTTCTGGGGCTTCTTCTTCTTCTCATCTTCCGCCTTATTCTCTGCTTCCCTCCAGTTATCATCACTGTTAGTACTCTTGGAGGAGTTGCTGCTCTCTTCACATACCTTCTCTTTAATCTTTTCCATGGAGACAGTCGTCCATCTCCCAAAGATGTCCGCAGGAGTTGAACTGAGAATGGACATCGCCAAGAGCCTCTCCATTAGTTCTCTCACCAAGTATCTTTGAGTGTTTTGGTGTTTTTGGGCAAGAAAATTGAAACTGTTGAACTAAGGCAAAGGGGGGCTGTGCTTTATATAGAGGTGGCAACAGTCCCAGTTGCGTGTACAAGTTTTGTTTGGGAAGTCAGTTTATGCGTCCAAGTGCAGAGAAAGAGCAGATATTTTTTCCAGGATTCATGCATGTGAATCGTCAAATGTGTGTCATTTGGACTTTTCTTCCATATTGGTTCTTTTGGTAAAGGAAAGAGTAGCTCAGGTTATGAAAGTTTAGAGTTGGACCGCGATATGAGAAGTCGAGATTTAGGCTGAGGGAAAATTGCCTTTAAGCTCCCGTGTGTAGTTTCCCGTTCCTAAAAGTTTGTGTCTTTTTTGGCTTATCAAAAAGCACATAAATATAAAACTTTGTCCATCCACCTCTGTAGACTGTCTAAAAATCACTGAAGACAAGTCGTCAGATAATAGAGTCCATATTTCAGACACAAAAATGATCAGAATTATTGATGCAGTACCAAAACACAGAGTTCGAAGCTCGCGTCTCAGCATCACTACAAAATCAAGACGCGAGGCTTAAGGCCCGCATCTCAACATCACTGTAGTACCTAAACACAAGGCTCGACGCCTGCATTTCAATACTACAACAGTGTCCAAACACGGGGCTCAAGGCCTGCGTCTAGCATCATCTTAATAGCTAAATGCAGAGCTTAAGCCCGCGTTTTAATTACAAATGAGCCATGCATCTCAATTATAATTACGCTCATTACTGGGTCAAGTACTGCCCACGTAATTGAAAGTGCACTTAGAGGGGGGTGAATAGGTTTACTTGCTAATGTAGCACAAAAGATGCGAAATTAAAAAACTTAATTGCAGGCACATTAAGTGTAAATAAGGGTGAGCCTGAATTCCTCGTGAAGGGCTTTGTAACTATTCCTCTAGATTCCTTTAGATCAAGAGTTGAGATGCTTTAATAAGCTCTCTTGGTTCAACACAAGTGTGGACACACACAAACTATATCTAGCATATGAATATGAACAATATACAGCAATGTAAGATATAAGAGAAAAAGAGTTGAGAGATATTGGATCAAACGCAAACAAAGAGATATGTTTCGAGGTTCGAGCCATTATTTTACGTCCCCGCCTTCACACAGAAGGATTTCCACTACATCCACACAGGACCTTCCTCAAAGGGACATCTATTGAGGAATTACAACTCAACACCGGGAGTACACAATTCCTCTCTCAAACACAAAACCTCTACACAGGAGGTGGGCACTAAGCCTAGCACAATGTAAAGGAAAATACACTTAGTGATCCAATGATCACAAAAACTCTCTTAGTGATCTCAAAAGATTACAAACAATTTTCTCACAATACAAAGATCCTAAAGATAGATTTGAGATGATAGCTCAAGTTTGTGAGAAAACAAAGTATTTGGAAAAGAAACAACAAAGAAAATACTTAGAAAAAACTTCTTGATGGATATGTAAAATGAAGAACAAAATAAATTTCTTAAATCTAGCTTTTCTTTGATTTTCCAAAAACTTTGAAAATAAATAAAAATAGGGAATTTTGGCACAAAAAAACTTTTGAAAATTTTGTTAAAAACACTTGAGAAGGTGGGAAAATTTGCTCTTAAAAATCTTGGGAGAAACAGCCCTCAAGGACCCATATTTATATGGTCTTGGAAAACTAGCCATTAGGGTCCAAAACAGGCCCATAATGGCCTGTCGGTCAACTGTCTGGTCGACCGGTCAACGGTCAGATTTCTGACCTTTGGGTCTGTCATGCCCCGCTTCCAAAAATATGTGAAAACGGAGTCGCGATGAGAGTCGGCGACGTATTTACGCGAGGAAAATACCCCACGCATATACGCTAAGCCTAAAATAACCTGAACAAGTTATATAATCACTATGGTAAATCAACATCACTGCAATGTCACATATAAACATTCACACATAAAAACAGATAAATAAAGGAAAGAACAAGCATGAGTTCAATGCATAGAATCATGAAAGCAATGGAATAAGAAGAGGCAGAAAATACTGAGAAAAGATGATCGAGTAAGAGAGAACTATGGCTCCTCAAGATGCCTGTGATCCTCTCCTAATACCTGATCAAAACATGAAACATCCAGTATCTGGACATGCGAATCCAGGATCGTCAAGAAGCAACCTAATGAGTGTGTAAGAAAAAGAGGAAGTGCTTGTGCATATAAACTGTGTGTACATAATGATAAACAATACTGGAAAAAGACAGATATAACATATGAAACATGAACAGAGAGTAATAAAAGTTAGTCAATACAGAAATCAAATGTCAAATCAGGTCAGGTGTCTATCACAGTCTATATATATCATGTGGAAGAATAAGTCATGCTAGGGTCTAGTGTACAATCAGGTGTTTTTTTTATAACATGTATATATCTATGTTCAGTCTATAATATCAATATAATATTTCAATTTTGTTATCAATTATGTCAGTGAACACCAATTGTCACCGGTAATAGACGTATCTCATACTATGCCAACTACACGTGTCAACCAGGGTCCTAAGTTATTAAAACTGATTGGTTGAAGACATTGTCCATACTTTAAGTGGGTCTCGTACATACCCGGGACCATGACCAAGATGCTTGGCGCTGAATCAGGCCCTACCGCTAGGTAGTCAGTAACAATAACAGTACTCACAGTATAACTATGGAATGATACTCACAGTAACATTGTGGAACAATAAACAGATATGATATCAATCATCCCCCAGAACCCTGCAGTGGAATTGTAAGTCGATTGTGCAACCTGTATCCTAAGTCCACCCAAAATACAGAGGC